>UYYA01004071.1:119213-177483 GCA_900624975.1 Angiostrongylus costaricensis | reverse complement strand
TAGGGTAATCATCCATATTAGGTATGTGAATTGGGCGTTCTAAATCCTCCTTGGTCGGTCGGTTGACTGCACAAGTAACAATTGCCGCTGTTTTGCACTGGCCAACTAGCTCAATTTCTGGAAGCGTAGCATTATAAAGTAAATGAATCAAGAAAGAATACATATTGATTAGTCACACCGAGGTTCAAGGAAAGTCGGTTTCGAAATATTACTACGCTTTGCGCTAGCTGATAAAAACACCGACTTCTGCACGATGTGCGCAATGATGTCCGGAAGAAATACAAGTTGTTACCACCGGACATTATCATTATACATACACCATCAGCATCGCGTATAAAAGGGCATCACTGAGTAAGTGATGCCTCATTCGAGAAGATTGCTCGCTGAGGAAGATCTGGCTCGACACGGAGGCGAAGCAGCAACGTCGAGACGAACAACAAGCATGGACCATCGACTCGGATCATCGGCTCTGAGGAAGACGAAGACGTCGAAACGTTAGCCGAAAATAAATATATTTATCAACCTCGTGCAAGCTTATCAAGAAAGAATACATATTGAATCAAGAATGCCACTTATTTCCCCAATACCTGGACGATAACGATGAGAAAACCAAAATTTACAAATCACCAAGGGGAGCCCCATTAGAAGCTTCCGAAAAGATGTATCAGTACGAAATAGCACGAACCAGAGACATATAATAGCACAGTGTCTAGAGGTGGCTTGCAATACACACGCGGACCGCCGAAAACTTCACCCTTTACCTTTTAAGACCAAGGTGACTTCTTTCTGACAAGCGATGGAAGAGTTACTGCAGAGAGAACGGCAATGGAGAAGAAAAATGTTATCTACTTCTATTTCGAACATTCCGACAGTGACGTCCACGTTCATACATGCCATTGCAGACTGAATACGTTATCAACGGCAATTCTTTTTTCCGAAATTTGATACGATCTTTTGATGAATTCCTGAGGGGTGCACCACACACTCGACTTTATCGAGCATCGTGGAGGTGATTGAATGCATATCTGGTCTTTACAATGACTCGAGGTGGTCTACCGATGTATCGAGCCAGTGCTGCTATCCTCCTAGACAAGTGGTACCAATTCCCCGACTCGGAGGGATGGAAGGCTTGGTGAGCCATGAGCGCAGAGATCGATTCCATACGTGTGTTTCCGAACGCCTCGGAAGGCTTTTAATATCCACTAATAAATTGGTAGACAACCACCTCTTTCTATACCATTGCGCAAAAGCCGTGTTTAAGTCCAGAACAGAATATTTCGTTGAGCACCGTATACTATACAGACGAAGCTGTTAGAATAAAGTTGTGGATGCGGTACAATAACTATTGCTAAAACATCTGTCACAAGCCGAGGTTTCCCACCGATCGAGTATTATATTGGTCCAATACTCTGCTAAGTTGGTAATGATACCTAATGATACGTTTAAACGAATTGCGCTACGAAACTCCGCGTTATTCACCATAGTCACAACGCGTTTCGCCAACTTTTTAAATTTCTTCATTAACTTTTCCCTAAGATGGCGCGTGTGTGGTGCAGTGGTCGGAGGCGCCCTGCAATACGCATGTGGAATCGATCCCCGCGCCCATAGCCCACCACGCCTTCCATCCCTCCGAGTCGGGGAATTGGTACCACTTGTCTAGGAGGATAGCAGCACTGGCTCGATACATCGGTAGACCACCTCGAGTCATTGTAAAGACCAGATATGCATTCAATCACCTCCACGATACTTGATAAAGTCGAGTGTGTGGTACATCCCTCAGGAATTCATCAAAAGATCGTATCAAATTTCGGAAAAAAGAATTGCCGTTGATAACGTATTCAGTCTGCAATGGCATGTATGAACGTGGACGTCACTGTCGGAATGTTCGAAATACAAGTAGATAACATTTTTTTTTCTACATTGCCGTTCTCTCTGCAGTAACTCTTCCATCGCTTGTCAGAAAGAAGTCACCTTGGTCTTAAAAGATAAAGGGTGAAGTTTTCGGCGGTCCACGTGTGTATTGCAAGCCACCTCTAGACACTGTGCTATTATATGTCTCTGGTTCGTGCTATTTCGTACTGATACATCTTTTCGGAAGTTTCTAATGGGGCTCCCCTTGGTGATTTGTAAATTTTGGTTTTTTCATCGTTATCGTCGAGGTATTGGGGAAATAAGTGGCATTCTTGATTCATTTACTTTATAATGCTACGCTTCCAGAAGTGATGTATTAGGGAATTTACGACTTTCCTTCTAACTTAGGAAAAGAATAATTTTGCGTAAAGCAACCGATGATCTAATTCCACTTAAAGATTTTATGTAGACCTCTTACGCAAAGCCACTGACTACTTATGGTGTGATCAATGTCACTGTGTTCTTTTACAGTGGGTCATTGCTACTTCTAGCACCAATAGGGGATTCTGGAGCAGTGAACTGTCACAAGTAGTGTTAGTTCCCTGTGATAGAAGCAAATAACCTGTCCCACTGTTCAATCTATGACTTCCTATGTGATTATCAGTCATCGATATCAACGAGAGCGTCGTTGAAGACATGAATTTATCCTGTAGAGGTCTTCAATTTTCAAATAAAACGCTTTGGCTTCTTCTGTTTAAGTTAGTTAATTTCCAACTATAGACTTTGAAGACTGTCAATGCCATCATTGGTCAACATAGCTCCACCTAATTATTTATTTATTAGCGACAATAGCACAATGCTGGCGTTTTGCAATATGTACTGGATCGATCGCTGGTTCGAATCCGCATCCCGGGCTAACGAATTTCTTCATCACTATGGGGTCTAAGGGGGCGGGTAGCGCAGTGGTCGGAGTCGCCTTGCAATGCACATGAGATCGATCCCCGCTCCTCTGATCCACCAAGCCTTTCATCCCTCGGAGTCGGCAAGTTGCTACCGTAATTGTCTGGGAGGATAGCAGCACTGGATCGATACATTGGTAGGCCATAACGATTCATTGTGAAAGCCAAACATTTACACAATCACCCTCAACGATGCTTAACGAGGTCGAGTGCACGACGCATCCCTCGGGGATTGACCAACGCCGAGAACTTCACCCTCTTTATCCTGGGGTCTACAAACTTCAGCCTACTTGTCTGTGAGGATGGCAGAACTGGCTTCATACATTTATAGGCGTCCACAAGCCATTCTACAGGAGAGATACATATTCACTCACTTCTACGATGTTATAAAAAGAGACGAATGCATGACGCATATCTCTCGAGATTAATCAACGCCAGACGCTATGGGCTTCACTTAATAATTACATTTATAGTTGTCACTTGACCGAAGGAACTGATATTTATGACTAAGATCGCGTACACAGTGATATCAACTCACAACTCCACTAGCACGGTCCGCCGAAAATGTTTTTACTTTCGTCGTAGACGAGCTAGACAGCGAGCAACTTCTCCTCTTATCGGTTAGCCCGATAGCTAATGGCGCGCGCTTCAAGGTTCATTCCAGTTAACAAAGTAATGCAAGTGTATTCAATATTCTTTTCTTAGTAATTAGATCTAAGAGCTTATCGTTTTGAAATGAAGGGATTCAGAGACAGTCTCATGAAATAACAATACATATTTTATTCTAAATAAATTATAAACAAATAACTCGTTTGAAATTCAATGCATAACATTTCAACGTCCACAGATTAATGCAATACAACGAGAGTATCAGTGAAGATGAACGAACATATCATTACAGTTGATCATTAACAGAAACAATGAGTTTTCCTTTAGCACCTTTGCTACCCATGATATCGCTGTGTGCCGAACTCAAAGAGCTCAATGGATATACATGGGCAACTACTGGTCGGAATTTTGAAGTGTAGAAAAATTTTGAGATGTATGAGGATGCCGCAAGCCAATCAGCTGTTATCGAATTCGCCAACATCACACCTGAAACACATTCAGAGATAAGGTAGAAAGAGGCTTATTTCCACAGACGAATCGCCTTCTAGTTGGATATGACCTGATTTTGACAGAATAGGAACTCCACTTCATGGCAACCCTACATGTCTGTTGTTATGTCGTTGTAAACAAGCATACGGTACCTTGAAGGAAAACGAAATCATAGAGGATAATAGAGAATAAAGCTGTCGGCGTTGATCAATCCCTGAGGGATTCGCCATGCATTCGATTTCATTCAGCATCGTTGGAGGTGACTGAGTGCATATCTAGCCTTTACAATGACTCGCGATGGTCTGCCGAAGTATCTAGCCAGTGCTGGTATCATGCCAGACAAGTCTGGTAGCAGTTAGCCGACCCCAGAGAGATAGAAGGCTTGATGAGCCTGAGACGCGGGGATTGATTCCACACGTGTGTTTCCGGACGCCTCGGAAGGCTTTTAATACCCACTAATAAATTGGTAGACAACCACCTCTTTCTATACCATTGTAGTCCAGGGCACCTTCGACCACTGCACTACACGCGCCCATATAAATATGAAACTAAAATTGATTAGATCAAGTGACGAAAGAGAAGGAAATAAATCGATGTGAATATATCCTCCAGTTTCGTAGACATTGCCTTGACTAAGCTGCACTCTTGGACCTCTCCGCATTTAGAAATCACCCAAGTACTGACGTCATCACATTTAGGCGCATGTTTAAGCGCTAAGCATAATCGTGCTTGCCTGGACCACTACTCAGGCATTACGGATTGTAAAACAGAAAATCTTCACGCGATAAAATCTCCATGTTATCGACAATGGTAGTGTTGTCAGGCAGATAACGGAAATATTTACCAAAAACACTGGCTTCTTTCATCATCAACGCTCTCGGATTTATAGTCACTTCACCGCGATTTCCAACGATGGCTACTTGGCCTTTATGAGCCAGAAGTTCAAGATCATTGGCTAAATTCGTGTGGGCAGACATTTCCACTATTAAGTTGAAACCTAAATGTAAAACTTGATGTTATAAACAGTATCTTGTAGATACACAGTAGTACCTGGTGGTTCCAAAACTCAAATCGACGCACCTCCAGGATATTTGCTCTTGATTTCATCAATATATCCAGCACTTCTATGATTGAAAACCTCGCAAGCACCATTTTTCCGGACCATCTCGATGCTTTCTTCGGTACCCGCGGTTCCAACTACCGTTACTCCTTCTTTGGCAGCCATCTGTACAGCCGCAAAACCTACTCCGCCAGATGCGCCATGAACAAGAAGGCGTTGACCCTTCTAAAAACATGTACAAACCTTCATCAATACTTCCAAGAACTTTGTAACTGTAGAGGAAATGTAATAAAATTTTATACAGCGGGTATTCTTTCATCCTCTACTTCTAAACTGAACGAAAATAGTAAGTGAAAAGCGTTACATCGACAAAATTTGCCAACTGGTAGTTGAAAATGGTGCGTGGTATCTAATCATATAAGGATTTGCACTGGAAAGTAAAAGGTATAAAACATCAGTAAGTGTTCCATCATTTACAGACGAGTCTGCTTTCAAACAGTTGTTGTCACAAGTATGGAATCCCATTAGCATTGAGGCAAACCGGAACCAGAGACACCATTTGGGGAGTTGTGTTTCATCACATTGCGCTACAGAATTACTTATACATGTCGTAAGGTGGATTGTCCCAATAATTAGCACTATAACAAATCAAAATTCATTAACCTGAATTTTTCCGAGCAAGAAAACTGCCCTATAAGCCGTCATATAGGGAATTCCAATACAAGCTCCCTCTTGCAGTGAAAGTCCTAAGCCAACATATTGGTCAAAAAAGTGAAAAAAAGTTGAATTCTCTAGTGTCAGTGCATTTTTGTAAAATATTCATTCTACTCGATAAGATAGGTCAAATTCTGAAAAAATTACTAACACTGGTTGATGATTACCGGTGACCTCACAACGGTTTACCGCCGCGTCGTAGAGGGAGGAGTTTCTGGAGGACAGGCTGTGAATTACAGCGAAGGGATTCATCTCCAAAATAGGGCCTCCCAAGATGAGAGGAACAGGAATCCCAGCTAAGAGAAAACCAATATCAGGACCCACTACCGTCCTGGTACCAAACTAATCGCACGGTGGCAAATTTCCCTATGATTCACAAAGGCAGGGACCGCCTGTGCTAGTGACGACTTCGGGCAGACTTTGGCCTAGCTGACCTCGAGACTCCAGAGAACCACTTGGCTAAACCAGTAAAACTCCAAAAAAGCGAAATTATGCTGGGGACCGCATAATCAGTGAAGGTGGGCCATCTAAGTATCCAATTAAGGAAGACTGCCAGTAAGGATAACCAAACAAAAACGAATATAGGAAGAACGATATCAAGTCTTTACCTACAGAAAACGTCATTACTCACCAGATGGAAGAAGAAACACATTTTCAGCTAAGCAATACTCAGCAGCGCTTCCGGTTAAGGAAGTCGCAAAATAGACACGATCACCGACTTTCACGTGCTTTACGTCTGCACCAATCTGCAATTAAATATTAAATTCTTCATAGTGCTTGGAATATGATCCATCATGAAGTAAACCTAAACTGGAATAAGTTTCCCTTTGTCTTTTTGTCAAGTAATATTAGAGAATGTTCTCAGGAGAGAATAAAATCCCAACCCATTTTCTTGAATCCTCGTCTGGACCAGAATCAGTTATCTAACACATAATTTGACTTTAGTACAACTAATACCTTTTTCAATTATTAAGTAAACATGAGATGGATAAAAAGATTTTTTGGCTAACTTTCTCGAAAACAACGATAACACAGCCATAATGATGCTGAGATATTTGCAAAACTTCAGACCGCACGTGACTGCGGTGAGGATTGAACACGCTGTTACCCTTTCCGGGAGCTAAAGCCTTCACCAGCACACCATGAGGGTCTTTGGTTTCGTCTTTCCCTCAGCTATTTTTCTATCTATCAGTGCCATCAGCAATCACCCGTAAACGGGATTGATCTGGGCAGTCCAAATCGGCAACGAACCCAGTTGAGCTGAGGTTGTAGTCGAGATTACAATGCTAAGTTTTTATTTACTGCCTACTACAACGGTAACACAATTTTAAAAACCTACTTTCCTTTAACATCGAAATGATTAATCAAAATGGATTTTTCTTGTTTACCGATAGACTAACACGAGGTTGATAAGAAGAAACAACTGCAGTGTCCATCAGATTATAAGAATCTCAAATATAATAATGTAATGCCTAACTAATCGAAATCTCCATATGTTTTGATTCCTCCTTATTTCGCTCGATTAACAGTCATACTAAGGGTAAACGCATTACTCTTTCGTGGTATTTTGTTAAGTCAAAAAGATGGATATTCCATTACAATTCCGATTCAAAAATTGTCAATGGCTGTTCTACCAAGTGGTTAGACCACGGTCTCAATTAAGCGCCCTTAGTTAGTTTTCATTCCTGTTCGACCTAAAATTTAAAAACTAACCTTTTCAACGATACCTGCACCATCTCGGCCAGGAGTATAGGGCAGAGTGGGAAGCGATGGATATTGACCACTACGAATGTAAGTATCTACAGGATTCACACCAGCAGCACCAACACGAATCAGAATCTGAAGAGCTTTTGTATGAAAACCAGGATAATGTATAACTGGAACGACCCGTTACACATTCTGAAACTCTCGTTAACATTTCCTATCACTGTTCTAGACTAAATAACTCAATATCGATGCATAGGAAGCGGGCAGCGCAGTGGTTATGAAGGTGTTCGTCCTAGGAGCAGTGCTGGTTCTACCTGTAATGGGCACACTAGGTCTCTCATCTCTCCGGGGTCGGGCAGTTGGTGCCAAACTTGCCTGGGAAAAGTCCATTCCTTGCAATCCAAAAGGAAACACTCTAGCCTGGCAATCTCAGGACTCCTGGGAGAATCGAGACGACCAGCACTCAATGATGTTTGTAACAACGACAATTTTCAAGCAACAGTCGAACCTACATGTGAAAAGACCAAAGATGACGGGTGTAAGGAGACGAATTGTATGTTAGAAGTGCTCCGATTGGCACAGTTGATCTGAAGACGACCAGTCTGGTCAAACGGATTGAAAAAATCTCTGTACATTAAACACCTCCTCACATAGTGGTCAGCTTGTATTAAGTCAAAACAGTTGCTAACTTATGCCCATTTGCCCTTCTATACAGATCTGCAACTCTTTTCTTTTTATTATAAACCGTTGTAAGTGGGACAGCAAGAAATGGCAGGCTACGACTCTGACATCAGAATCTCTTCACACCCAAATCAGAAAACCTCTAAAAATCTCTCTTAATCACCAAAATTCAACGAAGATTTTCTTATGGAGGAGAAGGTCATGGGTCCATGGAGTCAAATTCCTGTCGCATACCTTGTTCATAGCGTTTAAAAACAATCTTAGAAAGCATATGCCGTTGCTATGTGGTCCATCCATATCAGATAACGTCCTCAGAATAACTCTAAGGGGATAGAGAGAGAAAGAGAGACAGAAAGAGTAAGACGGATCAAAACTTCTAAGGTGGCACATGTCAATGCAATAGTGAAGTTGGATGGAAAAGAGAGGAAGACAGACAGACACACACACACACACACAGAGCACAGAGAGAGAGAGAGAGAGGGAGAGAGATTGAGAGAAATCAAAATTACCAGTGTTCTTCAGAGATGATTAGATGCATGTCTGGCCTACGCAACGATTTATAGGGGCCTACCAGTGTATCAAATGAATGCTGCTATCATTGCAAACAAGTCCGGTACTCATTTTCCGATCCCAGAAGGATCGAAAGGTTGGTGAACCTGAGTGCGAGATCGGATCAATTATAATATGTGTATTGCACGACACCTTTAACCTATACGCTACACATGCTCCGTAGTTGGGCTCACAGGTAAAAACCTTAAACTCGTCAGCTTGTGTGACCATACTGATAACTCTCGCTGTAGATGCTAATCCGATAGGCAAGGAATACCTGTAGAGGCAGGGTTTTATGAAGGGATATGATTACAAAGCAGCGCAAATTTGATATGGATAAGAACTCGGAAGTTTACTAAGCATAACGGGAAATGCGTTACATTACTGTGTGGTGATGAAAAATTTATATGATAATATTATTATATTAATATAATGGCACTAAACGCTTCAATTTAAATGAATTTCTCGTACTAATGATATCGACTGTAATGAAGTTGACGAATATTAAATCGATGAAGGGGAAATAAATCCATGAAATGAATGATTATACCTGTTTACTTGATTGAATAACAGGCAGAGGAATGTTGGGAAGTACTTTTATCACTTCAGGACCGCCGAATTCCTTCACAACTGCAGCGAACATTGCAATCTGGAAATACTATGTTAGGAAATGAGTAACCGAACACATACATAGGCCGAATGCTAGAAATAACGTCTACATCCAGAAAATCAACCAATGAACAATATTACAAGCTTCTGGAGAAAGAATCATAGTGTAGTAAACATTGTTGTCGTTGCATCTAACTGTGTTCTATACGACATGACACATGAGAAAAGCTCCAGTACTGATAAGTGTTAGCATTGCGATTAAAACAGAAGTGGTTAATAGACTTCTATCTATTGTCAAACCTGATGGATGCCAAAGAAAAACACTGTATGCTTGACACAACCGGCTTTCTTGATTTTTAAAGGCTATTTCCACTGATGATACCATCTAAATTTTCAAACCTATCCCACCTGTATCATCCCAGACTAGAGAATACTACGACAGATTGAAAAAAACAGTAGTTCTTTTCAGTTTAAGAGAGGTAATGGCAGATTCCGTTCTCGCTGAATTGCTTCAACTTCACAAGCAATGCTGCTCAGAACAATGCACTCAACGAAACGTCCAACTCGTCCAGAAGCTTCTAGGTTCCAAAAAAGAAAAGCCAAAAGTGTCGAATCAATGAGAAAATATCAAAAGTTTATTATATATATAAAAGATTGCTGATAGGAGAGATCGACAGAACTAGCTGAGAGACAGGCGAAACGAAGGACCCGCATGGTGTGATGGTGAACGCGTTACTCCCAAGAAAAGACAATAGTGCGTTCGTTCCCCACCGCAGACAGCTGCGGTCCGGAGTTTTGCAAATATCTCAGCACCATTGAAGTTATATTTTACGATGTATACCCTGCCGTTAAAAAGAGTAGGCGGTAAATAAAACGGTTAAGATTGTGATTATTAAAAGTTTGTTCATAAGGTTGATCGTTGACCATTTCAGAGGGCTGAAGATGCTCCACCCACTATTTTTCTTGTAGTGACGCCTATTAACTCGTTCTGTGTTGTACTTCCTTGTCTCAGCGCTAAACATAGGTGAAGGTCGGCCTTTAGTGTAAAGTGTTAACAATGCACATGCCAAACAGTCTGCATGGTGAGTCATGTATGATTTTCACATAGTTGTTCAAACTGAGAGATCGAACTTCTTAAGAGTTCGGGCGATCGATTAATTAAACCATTTGCGGACTTTGCATTTAAATGGATAAAGCACAAAGCGTTCGGTTTCGACCATTCCCTTAGGGATGGATTACGCATTAGCCTTCGTTTGCAGAAAATCGCAGATATGATTTTCTTTTTATTCAATACGATGAGAGGTCGAAGAAGATTAAAGAATATTTCATCCGGTGCAACGATGAAGACACCACATCGAGAAGAGAGACGACTGTGGACTATCGAGTCGAACCATCGGCTTCGAGGAAGATGAAGACGTCGGAAGGTTAGCTGAATAAACACTCGGTAACAACCTAATACGATGGCTTGCATTGGCCTACCAATGTACCAAGTAGGCCTTCTTTTATGCTGTAGACTAGTCTAGTACGACTGTGCTGATCCAAGTGAGGATGGAATCTTTAACTCATGACGCCAGGTAAATCAACAAACAGCTGCGCCTTGCTGGTGGTCACATCAAACCATTGCGCCATCTTCGCTCATTCAATGCATGTGTGGCCGAAGTTTAGTATTCCAACTTCAAGTAAACACATCACAGTTCGTAGTGAACTTTATTGATTGAAGCAACAGCTGTTCGAATCTAAAGATCACTGCCATAACGATGATACCAGATGATATTCTGACTGAATTAATGAAGTGAGCAAAATGTTTCCATTTGACCTCTTCGAGATGAAGCTGGCATCTTAAAGAGAAGGGCGCTTAAGTTTCATGTAAATTCCTCATAATAGTTAAAATTTCAGATTTCAAATTCAAAACCTTAAAAGATTTTAAACTCCTTTAAGACAACTTACGCTAAAATAATAGTAATAAAAGTAAAAATTAAGAAAACAACTAAGTTTCTATGCTTCCGTGAAAATTAACACTTTTTAAAATGTCGTGTGAGCATTGCAGACGAATTCTAGTGCAATAAGGCAAAGTCTTTTCAGTAAGTTTATCAATTACTCGAATACTCATATACTCTAACATTCGAACAAATTATAAATGGTAAAGGAAAAAACAGCACGTTCGTGAGTAAGTTGAGAATGTCATTGAGAAAACGGGGGAAGGATGTTAAGGAGGGCGTGGGCAGTAAGACTACAATAGCTTGAGGAACAGAACTAGACCGGAGATAGTAAACACAGCATGACGTACTCCGAAAAGTGGTCGCAGTGATTTCTGAACGTGCACAGATTTGTTTAGCGAACGGGAAAAAAAGGGATAGTTGAGAGAAGAAACCTATTTGAAACTACTTCACAGTGTGGGCATCCATCCTACGCTTTCCTAGAAGAAGTAAATCGTACTGTTCTACATCAATCGCCTGTCGGAGACCAACAGCAAAGGAGCCCAGACATGGCAATCCAACGGCGGTTTCTTTTTCTTCTTTAACAGGAAGTGGAACCAGAAAATGTATACCGAATAAAATTTGTTGTCTTTCATCCAGCTTACGCAGCGACCACGTTTCTGACGCATACGTTAAGGCAGGAAATACTCAAAAGACCGAAAAAAAACTCCGGCATAGATGGTTGATGTATTTAATTATACGATCTTATAAACTGATCTTCTTTAGCTGAAGCGAGGTTGGTATAGGTCTTCGTTGTCGTTGTTGTTCTTGTTCTTGTTGGTCGATGATGGCTGACGTTTCGGCGATTTCGTCTTCCTCACAGTGGCGTTGTGAGTGGGTCCTGTGACCGAAGAAAGACCCGGCCGAACACTACGAGCTACTTGTCGAATGACTGAAAAGCTGTGCCGAATTCGTCTAAGTCCCTCAAGCAAGAAGATCGGATCAAATTTTCATTACTACTAAGGGGGTGTTCGAAAAGAGAAACTGAGGGTTGATCCTACTGCAACACATTTAACATGGTTATTAATAAATACCAGCTGCGAAAGAGCTTTGCAGGAAGATCTATACCGGTACAAGCAGAAGAAACTACTGGAACCAGCAAGGAAAAGAAGGGGTCTGAAAAAATGTCGTCGGTGCTTGGGTGCTTCAGAACGTTCCACCGTGATATGGAATTGATAACAGAAACATCCTACACCAACCTTTCCCATTCCACAATATCTGTCCGGACCTTAAATCCGAGATGGAGAAAAACCACATGGAATTCTTTCGTGGGAGGTTCGAATTGTTATAGAAAGCATGGAAACAGGCATAACACCAGGACTCTATGATATCACCGCCGATTTCCTTAGAGCTGGAAGCCACAATATACATGTACTTCTCGCAATCTATATGACAGCCTAGCTCCAAACGGAAAAAATCCGAACCAGTGGAGGATGTCGCGCACGGTCATCCTACCCAAGAAAGGTGCCGAAGCGATCTTCGTAATTATCGTCCGATATGCTTGTTGAGTGTCCTTCTTCTACAAGCTCATTGCAAATAGCAGAAACTTATAGGCGCGATGATCTTGACAGAACTCTTTAAGACTGGATTTTCGAACTGCTTCTAGTAATTTTTTCTGCCTAAAAAAAGAAGATAAAGGCTAACCGATATTAATCCTCCAGCAAAGATCTTTTACAGATGGTGTTTACTACCAATTATGCTAAGTGTGTTGCAGACCTCATGAGTAGTTGCATTATGAAATACAGTAATCGTGTAGGAAAAGCTTGCAGAAGTTACACAGCAAGATGAACAGCATGTAATGTCATATGCTAGGAGGGTATCGTAGGTGTGTTGCAGCTACGCCAGATTTCAAAACACGAGTAATTGAAGCTTATGAGTCTAACCAGTACGATTACATGGAAAAGAATATGCTACGATAATATGAAGAGTTAAAAATTACAATGGCGACAACGCAGTAGTTTCTATTGGACTAGTGAAATATTTCGATAAACTAGCGAGATATCATATACAAATATTGCTGAACTAAGAGAAGGTATGGAAAGATTCGTTACAGGATGCTGAAGGGAAAGGGTTCAAAAATCAGTTGCAACAGTTATATTCTCTAAAAACAAGAGTATTCCTCGAGAAGAAGGTTCTATAGTGGGTTGATCTTGTTAAACACATTTTCACAACCTTATTTTGTACTCCATTCAAACGGTACAGCAAGAATACTTCTTTAGATACTTGGATGGCCCGTTTTCACTGGCTTGGATTAGAAGGAGATTTCCTACCATGCGACTAGTTTCATACCACGACGGTGGTGAATCCTAGAACGGATTTATCTTTAGCTGGGTTTCCTGATGGAAACGCCGGACTCCTTCCCAGCTTCGGAGACCCTGTCGGGGAGATGAATTCCTTCGCTGTACATCGCAGCCTGACACCCAGGAACACCTCGCAGCCACATGATGAGGTGGGAAACCGTTGGGAGTTCACGGCAAGAATATTTTTGTCATACATAGAAACACGAAAGGGGCACGTGCAGCACAGTGGTCAGAAGCGCCCTGCAATACACGTGGGATCGATCGCCGCGTCCAAAGCTCGCCAAGCTCTCCATTCCTCCGAGGTCGGCAAATTGGTGCCAAACTTGTCTGGAAGAATAGCAGAACTGCCTCGATGCATCGGTAGGCCACCGCTAGTTATTGTAAAGGTTAGATATGCATACAACCACCTCTAACGATGCTAAATGAAGTCGAATGCATGGTGCATTCCTCGGGGACTGATCAACACCAAGAGCTCTATCCTTCGCCTTCTCGTCATTAACACTTATGCGACGAAGCCTAATTTCATGACATTACACATGTGCTGGTTTTCCTAAAATAGGTGACAATAATATTTGATTCCTTTTGATGCCTTGAATTTCTTTCATGGTAGGGTACTCCGCGGAATGCAATCACAATGATGCTGAGATATTTACAAAACTAGAAACCCCAATTGAGTTTCGAAGTTTCGATTACCTTTTCCGAGGACTCACGTGTTACCCAATGCGCCACACAGGGCTTTGATTTGCCTTTCCCTCAGTTACTTTTTACCATAACGGTGCTATCAACAATTACCCGTCAACGGGAGTGAACTGGGAGCACAAATCGGCACTGAACCCAGTTATGTTGCAGATGTAATCGAAATCACAATGATACACTTTTATTTCTATTTCACATAACACCTTTCAATGAAAGAATTGTGGGCAGCAAATAGCAGCAAATAAAAGTAAAACAATGTAATTTTGACTGCAGCTTTAACTTACCTGATTTCAATCCCGATTTGTGGTCACCAGATCAATCCCGTTGACGAGTGATTGTTGATATCACTGTTAGGGATAAAAAGAAAAAACTGGCCGAGAAAAAAGCAAAATAAAAGCCTAGGTGGTGTAGTGGTAACACGTAAGCCCTCGGAAAGGGTAATCGCGTGTTCGAAGCTCACTTGGGCTTCCTAGTTTTGCTCATATCTCAGCATCATTATGGTGGTTTTTTGCAGTTTTCTAAGGGCTGGACTTATAGCCTTTTCCAGCTGATAAAAGCCACACTATGTGTTGGATGAGATATGGATTGAATGCAAGAAGTCAAGCGGTGCTATGCGACAAAATAAACGACTAAAAGAAGACGACTTCTATAGATGTCATACGAGGCACAATGTTCGCCCAAATATAACTCTTATAAACGTCACGTCGCCGTGTAAGTGTTAAAAACATTATATTCTGAACATAAGAGAGATGCAGTAAATTGAAGAGATCCATGAAGAATATTCTGTATAATTTTCCAATACAACTATACCTTAGTAAGATATAAAAGCTCATGCGAAGGAAACCATGGCAAGAGAAAGGACATGGAATCAAAATGGTTTACAAGAATTTTTGTGGTCGACACACTTTGAAAATCGCTGAAATGATGAAAAACCAGTGCAAAAGTTATATAAATGTAGAGCAAAAGGCTTGTCCTTGAACTAAACTGACTATTCCATTCACCTAAACTTTAGAGGAAAGAAATACCTGGTGGCATCTTGACAGCATCAGAACGCAGTACAGATGTGGTGGAATAGAGAAACAGCTGGATATCTCACTATGGATCTGTTTTCGAAGTGACAAATTTGTAGAAAACCAGGTGAAGGAGATGTATTACTTGCCGGTGTGTTGCGATACTGTTCCCGTCTTCATCCTGTCTAATGGAGGGTATCAGGAACTATTGAGAAAATCTTCTGAACAGCACGGTGATTTTTGAAATTCAGAAGTTTCTCAGAGGGTACAACATCAATCATTTAAAGAACAAAGCTGCAGCCACATATGCTCAAGCATTCCGTTGAACTCGAAGGACGGACTTTCTATAAACCGCGGCATTATTGATGCCATAGATATTCGACCGAATTATAAGGACATTACTTTTTTACCTACCGTCCATTATTTTTTCACGGCAGAATATTATGCACCCTACGCATACCTTTACCCTATTACACTTTCTGGAAGGTAACGTGTTCACCGTGTTTTTATATGTGCCATTAGCAATCCCTTTCAACGGCTTAAAGCCTCATCGTGGCTGGGAGGTGTGTTTGGGTGTCGGGCTGCAATGTACAGCGAGAGGATTCATCCCTCCAGCTGGGTTTCTCAAGCAGAGAAGGAGTTCGACGTTTCCATCAGTAAGGACAGCTAAAAGTAAACCAATACCAGGATCGATCACCGTCCTGGTATCAAACAAATCGCATGGTGCCAAACCTCTCCAAGAGCGGCGACTGCCTGTGGTGGTGACGACCTGGGACAGACTTTGACCTGGCTGACCTCGGGACTCCAGGGAACTACAATGGCTAGACCAGGAGATCGCCGAAAAAGTGGAGGTTGTGGTGGGGGCCCGCACAACCAGTGAAGACGGGCCATCCAAGTATCCAGGTAATTATCAGCAATCACCTAATAACAGAATTAAATGGCATAATTCTAGAGTACAGCCTTAGCTTAACTGGGTTTAATGCCGATTTGTGCTCCCTAGATCATTCCCATTGACGGGTGATTGGTGATGGAACCGTTAGGATGAAAACACTGGCTCAGAGAAAGGCTGAACGAGTTCTTCAGTTGTGTCGTGCGGAACACGTGAGCCCCGGAAAGGGTAATAGCGGATTCGATCCCCACCGCAGACACATAAGGCTATGACTTCGGACATCGAACAACAACGAGAACAACAATAACAACAACAACAATAGCAACAACAATAATAACAACAGCAACAACGACAACGTATACCAACCTCGCATCAGCTCAACAAGGGCAGTTCGTAAGGACATCTGTATAGATTCCGTCGAACGATAATGGTATGTCGGCTAACGTGCTCTGCCGCCAACCGCAGCGACGCGGGCGTTCCCATTTGTAGGAAGTCGGCGCTCGCTCCCTACGCAAATCAATCAGTTCGGCTACTTACCTTTTGTTTGTGGTCCCCCTAAGTCGTACAAGCGAGTTCCCATTCGAGTTTTTTCATTACTTACCATCTAACTTCTTACTTCTTATTTTGTTTGCTGTACCAGCATTCATTTGTGTCCTCATTTATACCACCTTGAATTGTTAGGCTTACGCGAGATTGTTGTTTAAGTTTCATTCGTTAGGTGTTTCGACGTGTTCGCCTTCATCAAAGCCAGTTATCCGAGTAGGTGGTCAAGAGACGAAGACGCCAGATCGAGAAGGTAAACGACTGTGCAGCATTGACTCTGATCATCGGCTCTGATAAAGACGAACGCGTCGAAACCTTAGCCGAATAAGACTTCGATAACAACCTCGTGTGAACTTAACAATCCAAAAAGGTGTTGATTGTTACTGTGGAGGTTAAATGGCGATCGGTTTGAAAACTATTGTTTTCTTTGTTTATGTTCTAACTATTCATCATTGTTACTAAATTCGTTTCAGGGTTTTGGTTAAATAACAAGCAAAGCGATATGGGTAGGTATTAAGTGTTTTCTTCAATTATTGTTAGGTTGATTCACCACCGTAATGATGAGCATAATAATCTGACTATCTGGAAACATTTGTTCAACACAGACTTCAAATGATTTCATCGGCGCTTGGTTTTTAGTTTATTTTTCTGAACATATTTGCAATATAGCAGCTTAACATGTTTTGTCAGTATAGAGTAATCTATTACTTCAAGAATTTGGAATCTGGAAGAAATATAATGTCGCAATTTCAGTAGATGTGCCAAGGAATTTTCGTCTTCTTGAAGAACTGGAAGATGGTCAGAAAGGAAAAGGCGACGGCAACATCTCATGGGGTCTTGAAGATGACACTGACATGACTCTAACTAGGTGGACGGGTACTATAATAGGCCCTCCTAGGGTATGGCTGTATTTTCACTGTGGGATTTTTCAATTTATTTTACTCAGTTTATCATTTATTAGAAAGCACGGACGTAGTATTATAGACACCGTATGAATCGCGTATTTACAATCTGCACGTGGAATGTGGACCTAATTATCCTAAGGAACCTCCGAGCGTTCGGTTCACTACCAAAATTCACATGAATGGAGTTAATCAGTCTACTGGCGTGGTAAGTTTTAGAACTGTTAGTGTTTATCCTGACCGTATTGTGCTTTCCTTTAGAAATCCATGAAGCACTAAGAAGTCTTCGCCATGTTACAGATAGATAAAAGGAATCTGAGCACTTTGCGTTCATGGAATGGTAGCTTTATGATCAAATCTGTTTTGGAAGATATCCGAAAGAATATGATGTGTGCGAAAGAGAATATGAAACTTCCTCAACCGGCTGAAGGTGCAACATTCTAAAACTAAGTCCAAGGTATTTTTTACACAATCGATCTTATGGTCAGCCAGGTCTAGATTTTTCGAGAATTGGCTCGAAAATGGACCTCATTTTCGCTCTAGGTTTGGATTAAACCGCTATCGGGCCTGCCATTGTGTGGAACGTTTTCAGAGATGCGGAACCATCTAGATTATTGGTCTTGACGGTTTATCATTACTTGTTTCGTACTCTTTCATTCGTATTTGTCAAGGATTTCATTCCTCAAAGCATTCTGTGTAAATTTTACTTAAACCATAAGTCGAGGCTGATTTTTCTCCTCCAAGTAAAATTTCGCGTTTTCATTCTATTATTAAAGTAAACGTAGGCTGATTTGTTGGCAGTCGTTTAGTTGTGTATTTATTTCTTGGCTAATGTCTGTTCTTTTTTTCCGCCCCGTACTCTCTAATCGTTGCTACTACCGGTCTGTAATTGAAAATTGTTCCCTAGCTAGCTATGTTGATCCGCTAATAAAATCTATTTCGTTGGTATGTTATCTTAGGTATATGCGAGCTTATCGCTGATTATTTGGATGGTTTACTTCCATACAGAATCTGCTACATAGCGTTGTAGCACAGGTAATGCCGGATTTTTGTAGAGACCATTGTTTAGATGAGCATAGCTACATCTGCCGAGCAGCCCAGCAGCAGCAGGCAAATTGATGAGCGAACAAAGTTCGGTATGTCTCAGCTGCTTGAAATGTTCCACACTAGACTTGCAATGTCTAGTGAAAATTCTTGGGATTTCAGAATTACTGGTGCTTATCGAGCGTTATCTGGCTGGTAATTCTTGTAGGAAGGCAGCTGCTGTTTTACGACACGAAATAGAAGACAGTGGGGTAAAACACGGTTTACACAACGAATTTCACCCAGTAATGTGAAATGACAGTCTGAATTTAGCTAGTACCATGCCGGCTGGATTATCTCGGATTTGCTCACAGAAGATCATACAGAGAAACGGTGGGTTAGGTTTTTGTTATATTGAATTGTAATATTAGGTAACGCTGATGTCTATTTTTAACTGTTTGGAAGAGTAATAAATGCAGTTAACTGGCAAGGAACTGTCTTACTTTTCTTTCGGTTAGCACATTCTGAATAGTTCTGACTCTTATTTTCAGATTTCTGACCTGGTGCAGTCCTCTCCATCACTGTTACAAATGGTCAGCCGTTTATCTATATTGGCTGATGCAGCTGTACCTCCATCAGTTTGCGGTCTCCCATTGCGTCTAATCAACAACAGACGAAATTGTCTATTGCGAACTAGACGTCAGTGATTATTTGTTGTAGGGTCTATGGACACTTTTCTTCTATTTGTATCGTATGCAACACTTTTTAATTTCGGTGTAGAATCTGCAACAAAGAAAGACACGACCTCACGGATGTTGGCTTGTCGACCGGTCCCGAGTTACATAGTTAATTCTGTTAGGTAATAAATTTGGTTGTTACCTTTTATCTCAAAGAAATCATAACCATTTTCAGACTAACTACTTGTCGTGAATTTGGAAACCGCGTCAGCAGATTTCGTTTACCAGGCGTTGGATCACTGGAACAAATGGAACGTCACTATCGAGTTTTAGGTCATCTTTCGATGGTATATTGTGTGACGTTCGATCGGACGGGGAATTATGTCTTAACGGTTGGTTTATAGTTGAATTCCTCCATTCGATAAACTTCAAATGTTTTTCGTTTTCTAATTTGAAGGGCAGGGTGGTAGTAGATTGATTTTATGGGCATTACTTCCACAGATTTAGGGAGCGGACGACAATCTCATTAAAGTATGGGACGCCCATCGAGGCCTTTTGCGTTACACATATCGCGGCCATTCTGCAGAAGTTGCTGATGTTACTGTATCTTACTGTAATCAAATGATTGCTTCAGGGAGTGTGGACAAGTCAATACGGTTCGTTGTTATTCGAAGGTCTTATCAGTATTTTACAATAAAGTACTATGGCTTCCTTTCAGGGTCTGGTCGTTAGCTACTGGTACAACGTTGAGAGTTTTTCATATTCACACAGCTGTTGTTGCACGCGTGAAATTCCTACCCTTTGTGGACCAATCTCTGAGATATCTTGTTTCTTGTGCTCTAGATTGCAAAGTTATTTTTTATCCATATGATGAGAATACGAAGCATTTTGAGCTAAGGTGGTTATTTCTGTTAACAATTTAGCCTCGTGTTCTAGCCATTATATTTACTAAAGGTCTACATTTTTAGCAAAATTGTCCAATTCGATGAACGTGAAGTGGCCGGAACTAAAATAATATCCCTCTGCCATAGTCCAAGCGGCCAGTGGGTAGTAGTTGGTGACACTCACCATTACTTACGTTTTTTCCGAGTTAAACGTGAAGTTGATGGTGGAATCGTTAAGTTTGCTGATATGTGTGCCCATAATGTGCGTAATTGTTCAAGTGTTGTCTCATTCACACTGATGGTGTTACGCGATTTTTTTTCAGGATCGCGTTGACAGTCTCGAATGGGCACATTTTGGATGTCGCTTTGCTTCTGGTAGTCGCGACGGGATTGCCAAAGTGTGGAAATTTGCATGCGGAAAGTGGAGGTCTATTTCTCTTATCGTACCTGGGTAAGTATTTTATGTCTTTACCAGATTGGTTAGTTTCTCAATAGCTTTTTTAAAAATTAGGTTTGAACCAGCTGATATGCATCCTTCTACTTTGGCTTCCAGTGAGCGCTCCAAAAGCAAGTATCGGGTGATTGGTTTAATTTAAGTAGATTTGTGTTCTGCGTTGTATGATAAAGCACACTGCAATGGTTATTTATCGTATAATCTTTCAAGGTAACAATGCTTTGTTGGTCACTTGATGACAGTATGATTGTGACGGCTGGGTCGGACTACATCTGTGAGTCTACCTTTCTGAACTGATTGCTTCTACAAAACTTTTATTTTGTTCTAGTACGAGTTTGGAGTAGCTCTGGTGGAATGCTGCGAACGCTTTCTGGTCATACAGACGACTCTTTTGTGCTTAAAGCACATCCAACCTTTAACAACGTTGTTCTCAGTTGCGGTCATGATGGTGTTATGGTGGTAAGCAAAACATACCACTCTGTCATGCTGTTATTTGGAAATTGTATGATTAGGAATTAAAAATTTCTGTATGTGCTGTTGTTGAATTACCGCAAATTTTTAATCGAGTGTTTTAGTTCTGGGATATTCAACAAGGTGAAAAATTGAAACGATTCACAAATATTGTTGAACATCGTGGTCATTCGGCTTTATTCGATCTTGATATTTCTCGTGATGGTTGTTCCGTGGCTGCTGTGGATTCATTAGGTCATTTAACTCTCTACAGCGTTGCCTCTAGGCCTACACGTCCTGTTCCTAAGCAACAGTTTTTTAACACAGACTATTCGTGAGTTAATTATTCTTTTGGGGATTCGTGAGTTTAATTTGATATTTACGATATAATTGATAAGTGGTGATGGCAAATACCAATGCTAGTTTAACATGCTGTTCCAAAACCTGATAGATTATGGGGTGAGCACGTGTGCTAGAGTTATTTTATTTAGAATATTACGAGGTTGGTATGAGTTGAAAATGTTTATAAGAATATGATTTTGTGGTCGTAATATAAATCTGAAAAGAGTTCAGGTCGCTGTTAATGGATGAAACTGGATGGGTTATTGATGAGGCAACAGGTATTGAACCGCATTTACTACCTCCACCGCTTCTTACTGATCAAGATCTGATTCCGTTAGCTGATGAGTGGCAAGATTGTGTTCCCGGGAGAGATTTTCTTCATAAGGTGAAAATAGATACGTGTCTTGCTTAGTGCATGTAACTCGATGTGCAGAAATTATCTATCTTTTTTTCTACGAAGTAAGATGTTAGTTGCAGAATAATGAATTTCAACCGACCTCATCTCCTTGGTTAACTCGTATGGTTCTTCCTCCTTTGTCACTCAAAGAAAGAATTTTATGGGCTGAGGTATTGTTGTTCTTCAGTTTTTTGACGAGCTCATAACCTCATATCTCAGCATCATTAAAGTTATATTTCGCAATATACCCTGCCATTAAGAAGAGTAGGCCGTAAATAAAAACGATTAAGATTGTGACTGTAACTAAAGCCTCAGCTTAATTGTGTTCAATGCCGATTTGGGCTCCCCATATCAGTCCTGTTGATGGGTGATTGCTGATGGCAAGTGATCGATAGAACTAGCTGAGAGACAGGCGAAACGAAGGGCCCGCATAGTGTGGTGGTGAACGCGTTACTCCCCGGAAAGGACAATAGTGCGTTCGTTACCCACCGCAGACAGCTGCAGTCCGGAGTTTTGCAAATATCTCACCATCATTAAAGTTATATTTCGCAACATTCCTGCCATTAAAAAGAGTAGGCAGTAAATAAAAACGGTTTTCCTATGTGGTTGTTACTTAGTAACTTGCAAAATCGTTCATAGTTAGCATTCTTATCAAAACATTCTTAGTATTCATTGTAAGCTCTGTTAAATATAATCGGATTGTTCAAGTAATTATCCCAAGCTGGAAAGGCATTTTTGTAATTAAAAGGTGGTTCTCGTATTTTTTGCTTTCTTAGGAAATGTATGGCCTTGCTGAGTTAGAAAACCACGAATTTGATGTTGAGTCGTCAAAGGAACCAGAGCCAGATCCTGAACCAATTGATGTAATTGTGCCCATGTCTGGCTTCCAGAGTAAGCTTTTTATATGATGTTGGTCCATCTTTTGCCTGGTGCACATTTTTCGTTGTATCTATAATGTTTTTTTATTTGAGGAAAATCCAGATATAGAGGGTTTGGACCAAATGTTTCTCAATCAACTCGACATCAAGGCAGTTCCTTTCGAAGACGGCGTTTCCCTACACTACAAGAAGCGATCGCTGCGCAAGTTGCAAGGCGTGCAGCTGCCGAATTGGAAAATTACCAAAGCGATTTGGACGAAAGCTACAGGCATTCTTTTATCATGGTAATAAGTCGGTTAATCTGAGAGATAATTCTTTTTTTAAGGAATTCTGAGAGTTCATCGGATGAAGGGACCTCGGATTCGGATACAAGCGATTCGGATTTTTCAATTAGATGTAGTAATCGACATCAGGATCGCGAGCAAGTGAGTCTCAATCATACTTGGTTATGGAAGGAAATATTTTCTATAATTTCGAGGAGGAGGTAGAAGTAACCACTTCATCTGGTCGTCGCGTGCAGAGGCCCCAGCGTACTGACGGTGCCAAACGTGAGGGAACTCGAATGAGGGAGACACGCCGTCGTGTTACAACTACCGTAGTTTTTTGACTTCGTCATTATTGGCTCTTATTTCTGCTTTGCTATTATGCGCCTTACTTGTTTAGGGTAATGACGATTTTCCCACTGCTGAAATACGTTCCGTTGAGATGGATGAAGACGAAGTAAGCATGCCAGGTCCTTCAACATCTGACTCCACTTCTAATGTGAAGAAACAAGCACGTCAAAGGCCTAAAAAAGGTGTATTTAAGTGGTGTAAAGGTGCCGTTTTCTCCTCGTGAATAAGACTTTTCAGAAAGCTTCCTATCCTCTTTTCCGGATTGGATGCGTATAAGTGAGCCACGTCGATTTCCATTCATAGCTCAACTTGGAGATCATGTTGTATATTTCCGGCAAGGCCACGAAATGTATTTGGAGCGCGTAGAGGCCATTGGATTATATCCTGTCAGCACTAAGATGCGACCCAGGTAAATATTGTAACTTTTGAAATTACGATATGTTTTTCGTTACATTGTACATTTAGCCTGTATTTAAGGCCATCATTAGGTGCCGAAGAATTTTGTATTGTGGATGAGGTCCGTTATGTGAGAAAGCCATACCGACTGACTGTAGTACGATTGTCACAGACAGACCGTGATGGTCAGCGTACAGGCATCTCTTGGAACGTGAAGTTCGCAGTATATACTCTTGTGATTTTGTTCGTTTCACAATTTTTTTCGCTACATCTTTAGTTTTTAAGATTTCATGATCTCGCCAATGTACCAGATTTCATTATCTTAAAACAACATTACGACACCTCAGTTCAACAGAATGTGCAAGAGGGGGATCGGATTGAAGCGATTCTTGATGGACAGTGGTGGACTGGAACAGTGAATCGCAAAGAACCTAGTGCTGAGGACTTTCCGAGGTGAGGTTTGCAAGTTAGTACATTTTCTCTTGTGCACTTACAACTGCTCGAATTTCAAAACCTTAGACATGTTTGAGTTAGTGATAGATATTTCATTATTTAGCTCTCTTTGGTTTTGTCTTCGTATCATATGGGATTCTGGTGAAGAGGACATTATGAGTCCATGGGATTGCCAACCAAGATCTGGTTCGAGAAAGTCAGGTATGACAAATATTGATGGTAGACGGGCTTATTACTTTAACAAGTAAATTTGGATATTTTCCAAAATTGTGTCCCATGTTATTATCCAGGTGATGAGGCAACTGAGATGGACCATCGTTCTTTTGCACATTTTCTTCCTGACAGTGATTGGCCCGAATCTGATTTTCGTGGTGCAGTTGAAGCTAAAGAGGTTTTTTGCGGCTGTTATCACAATTCGCTCATAAATCACCGTAGAAAGTCTTTTGCGATCTTTGGCTTTATTGAAGCAACTCAGTCAGCCGTTCCGGCAATTCATTAACACTTTGAATTTCCGCTAACTTAACATTGAATTTATAACTCGTATGAAATGCTGAGATATTTGCAAAACTCTGGACCACAAGTGTATGCAATGGAGAACGAACACGCGCTGTTGTCCTTACCGGGGAGCAGTGCACTTCACCACTACACCATCCGGGTCCTTCGCTTTGCATGTCTCTCAGCTAGTTCTATCGATCTTTTTGCCATCAGCAATCACCCGTCAACGGGGTTGATCTGGGTTCAATGCCGATATTGGCTCCCCAGATCAATCCCGTTGACGGGTGATTGCTGTTGGTAAAAAGATCGATAGAACTAGCTGAGAGACATGCAAAGCGAAGGACCCGGATGGTGTAGTGGTGAAGTGCGCTACTCCCCGGTAAGGACAACAGAGCGTGTTCGTTCTCCATTGCATACACCTGTGGTCCAGAGTTTTGCAAATATCTCAGCATTTCATACGAGTTATAATTCGAAACATAACCTGCCATTAAGAAGGAAAAAAAGGCAGTAGATAAAAGAGTTAAGATTGAATTTATAGTTGTGCTGTGCTCGAATGTCGGACGCGATTGAAAAACTGAGTGTCCGTGACACGGTGGAGCCGTTTGCTTATCCCGTCAGTCTTGAGGCCTTCCCGGATTATGCGGCCAACATTGACTATCCAGTAGATTTGGATACGATCGCTAATCGCTTAAGAAGCGGATTCTACAGGTATTAAGGTGTAATAGAACGTTAGCGCTTTTTTTCAGTAGTCAGCGCTTATAACAATTGATTGAGGAGACTGAAATCACTGCACCAGGATATTCGCCATATTGCAATAGCAGCAGAGCAATTCAATGAGCCGACAAGCGCTATTGTACGGAATTCTCGAGTTGTTGTGGAAACACTTATTCGTTTTTCACGGTGAGTTCTTTGCAAGTAAATCACTGTCAATTTTGCTTGTATACTATACTTGTTTTGTGGATGTACAAGAAACAGGTAATAAACAGTTAGACAATATTTTTTGGGCAGCTGTTGCATACGATGTTTCTCTACTTCGGTGACGTTGAACTTTTGCGAGTTTTTTTAAATTGAGAGATGAACTGATTCTGGAAGGAGAATTTCTTTATTATTGCCAGTTCAATAAAATATTGATTGCTTGATATAATGGCCTGCGCGAGTTATCTGTGCTTTCATTTCAGGGATCCATTACTTGATAATGTAGTCAATTTATACGATACTCTCTTTGACATGCCTTCAGATCAAATTTTGGAGTACTGTAAGAAAGACTTGCCTACATTTGGTAAGGAACATGTGTTTATAATTTGAACAAGTGGTGACCATCCCACAAATACCTTTTAGCATTGGATGGTGAGCTACTAAAACAGCTCGCTGAGAGCAACCCAGCAGAATCTCCATTGGAACCTGGCTGGAAAACTGATTGTCGTACAATATTGAGGTCGGTAATGGCAGATCCTTGCGCATCGCATTTTCTGAAGGCAGATGCAGCATCTAACGAGGTATGAAAGTATTCGTGTAATTTACTCATTGTCTGCTGGTTTTTCATTAGGGTCTCAGGTTTCATGGTAATCTCTACACCGTGATTCCGTATTATATGCACTATATCCTTTTCATCGTGTTGCTCTTTATTATGTATCATTTTTCGTCCTATATTTCAAATAAACAATTTTAATACACAGGATCTTGCTAGTGCATTGCGACAAACTTGCGATCTCACCTCGTTAGAGGAGGCACTCGAACGTGGCGACATCGATCAGCCTGCCACGTTGTTGCATAACGTGGAAAAGATGGTGCACGCATGTAAAACCAGTATAGATGACAAACGATCACCGGTACGTGGTTTATATGAGATAGTATTTGCCTTATTCCGAGATTTATATACGATATGTAGGAGTTAAATGCGGCCGTTAATGTCGTTGTACTTGCGCGGAACTGCAAACTGGTTTAAAGAAAGATTTCATTTGTATGTGAACATATTTATCCTGCGGATGTGTCATGTATGTATATTTACTTGATCTGCTCAAAAACTGTAGTAAAGTGGCCAGGAACTAGACGGGAGATAGACCGAGCTCTAAGAGATGACCATTAGGTACTAAGCTGCTCAAAAGAATGCCAAGCCACCAATGCAAAATTATATGAGTCTTGATACTCGTTCATCCATAGAGATTCTACTCATACTCTGCAGTTTCTCGTTGATTGATGATAACGTAGACTCCAAGATGTTACAAATGTCCTTTTTGTCTTTTTTAATGTTTCCGTGGGCTATCTTATATAGAAGTTCTTCATATACCGGCATAATAGATTAAGAAAATATGTTGTTAATGTTTGTAGAAACAGAGAAAGTCGCCTTCAAGTCATGTTAACACTTAACTACTGGCATTAGTAGACATACTAAAAAGAGCGAATTTCTGTACTCAATATGCACATACAATTACTTTAAAGGCATGTTGTTTCCGTATTTTTATTCTAACTTTGGTAGTCTGCCAAGAAAATTGCATCTTGCACACTGCTTTGATAGTACTAATTCCTATTATGGTTGCAATCAGTTTCTGACAGTTGGTGACATTCAAGATCTATCGAGACAGTCTTGCGCTTGGGAGTCTATTTGCTGAACGCATGCGCGGGGTTATAAGCCAATTTGAGCGAATTTGGAAAAGCCTGATAGATCCAGCGGGACGAATGTTGCGACGGAGAAATCGCGAAGACCGCCTGCAGTCAAAATATAACACGAGGAGGCAAGATTTTTTTCCAGTGTTATTCCGATTATACCGATTGCACAGCCATGCTTCCATTTAGTGTTTTTATGTATTGCAGTCGTCATAGAACCGTAGCGCCTTTGGATCCACAAATTCCGTCGACTTCTCAATCTGGTCGTCCCATCAGCAGTTCTCCAGGCTTCTATCGAGAGCTGGTAAACGGACGTTCTGGATCAGAGCTGGTAAACGGACGTTCTGGATCAGAGCTAGTAACCCGACGAACCACTAATGGGCCACTTTCTTCTAATGAAGAAAATACTCAATCTCAGCAACGGTCTCGCTGTAAAAGAGGCACGTTTTACGGAAGTAAATGCCGATTTTTTACATTGTATACATGCACTCAAGTTTTAGTACTTTTAAGTAACTTATTTTTGAGATTTCTGCAAAAATGAGGAGGATTGCTCAAAATTTTCCTTACACATCTCTTTCCTTGTCAGTAATTGTTGAATGTTGAAAAAAAGTAATTCTTCCCTGCGGTTTACCGTCTCATCGTGACTTGAAGGTGGTTCTGAGTGTCGGGCTGTGATGTGCAGCAGGGAAATTCGTCTTCCCAGCAAGCCCTACCGAGATCAGAAGGAATCCGGTAATCCTATCAGGGAGCCCAGATAGGAGTAAACCAATACCAGGCTCCACCACCGTCCTGGTATCAAGCTAGTATGGTGTGAAATCTCTGATCCAAAAGGGCGGTGCTCGCCTGTGTTGGCGCCGACCTGGGGCAGACTTTGGCTAGGGTGACCTCAGGAGTCCAAGGAACTACAGTGGCTCAACCAGCGAAACTCCGAAAAAACGGAGATGATGATGGGGTCCGCATAGTTAGTGAAGACGACCCATCCAAGTATCCAAGCTAGTAATTATTGAATTAGTTTACATATGTTTTGAAATTTACAAAGACTCTTCAAAGTTCTTGAAAACTAATGCCAACATTTTTCACACTAATATGAGAAGGTGGCAGAATCCTTT
This sequence comes from Angiostrongylus costaricensis, assembly GCA_900624975.1. NCBI lineage: Eukaryota > Metazoa > Nematoda > Chromadorea > Rhabditida > Metastrongylidae > Angiostrongylus > Angiostrongylus costaricensis. The sequence continues at coordinate 149,163 of UYYA01004071.1, read as the reverse complement.
AGGTCTTTTAAAATCGCAGATTGGGCAGGTAGTTCAGTTTTAGACTACTAATCTAGTAGGAGAAACGTGCTAACATTAGTTGTGGCTCTATGTTCGATTGTACTGTTACTCGTTATTCTGACGTTGATTAGTGATTGTCTCATACATTTTCACCTTGTACCTTTTGACAAAGTTCATGCTTCACGTTTCATCCCAGTGTGGAGTTCTTGTTTCTAAGCAGCATTAGTTTTAGGAAATTGTACATCATTTCTTTTTACAGTAAACAATGAAAGCGCACCGTCAACATCAAGTAGAGATGCAGCAGTTTGCACAAGGTCGTCAGTACGGCGCAAGCAATTAGCCAGAGAGGTCGGTTGTTGTTGTTAAGCTGACATTCACTTTTTTGTCTTTTGCTATGTTTTTGGGATTCAGTTGTCCAACCATTCAAATTCTTCACCCAGTCGATTATACCACTCAAAGTTGTCAACGAATTCATTGGTTCCTCGAAGTGAACAGGAATTCACTGATGAATTGGCAGTTGGAACGGATGAGGAAGTTGACAGTTCCAGTCCCGAGGTAATTGGAATGTTTTACTTGAAATCGGACGTGAATTCATTTCCACCAACTCGTGAATCCATTAGTTGAAACAAAAGCTTATAATTTACAGATCTTTGCTAATAAAGCACTTGTTGGCCTATGGTGCACAACGAAACTCTGGTTCTGATTCTGAAGAAATCTTTTTTTCCTTACTGTTTTCCTTCCTTTACCAGCAGTGTGAAGTATTATGTATAATTCTTTCAAGTTCTTAATTCCTCAGTAGTAGTAATTCCTCAATATTTTTATCGAAAAACTAGCTTCGAACTCTAAGTATTTATGGATGAATATAGAGAAAATAAATTAGCCGTTTTAGGACGAAACCTTCATTTTTAAATTATTCTCCATTTTTTAAAGTTTATATACACTCTTTTTTCCATAAGCTGTGAAACAATTACGGTAAACTGTTCCTGAACCTGTCATGTCATAGATACTGTAATTTGCTAACCTCTGCGATAAAGTCCCACCCACCAGACCTGCCGATGTAGCTCAGGAACTCATTGCCTTAAATTTCGTACTTGTAGTCTCCGCTCTACTTTCGTGTTTTTAAATCATTTGTCTAGTTTTAGGATGATGATATTTCACCATGCGAAGAAATGGAAGAGTCATCCATTAGTTTACGTACCAGACAGAAGAGGAAAGCTCGCCAAACAAGTGAAGGTAAGTTGTGTTTGTGAATCCTTTCTAAATTTTTCACTCGATGTTTTACACTCATAGGTGGAGTTGGTTTTGTTTTTTAAGTCATTTTTCTTTACAGAATCTGAAACAACGTCGTATTCACCAAATCGCCGTGCGACAAATGGTGGACAATCAACCCGATCTGGAAATGTCAGCAAACGCCGACGAATTGAAAACGGCGTTGGTCATGAAGCTTCGCACACGCGTGGGCGTAGTTCTCGTCGTAATTTAGCAGCAATCAGCTACGTCGAAAGTGATGAAGACTCAGCTTTGGACGTAAGCTCTCGTGGCCGCGTTAGGCGACCGCGACGTCCTGTCCAGTTTTAGCACGTTTGCAAAAGTGCACGTGTACATTGATTTCAATGCGTTTTTCTTTTGGCGGCCTCTTTTGCCCGCAGAACTTCTTGTCTTTCGGTTCACCTTTATTCATTTATTAGCCTGTTTATCGCAGATATCGTGCTAGACGGAATGCATGGGAAAATATTCTTCGTTTATTTTATTTTATCTTACATGCCGCGTCGTCACATCTTTTGTGCGAATCCTAGTACTTAGTACATTCGCTGATGGAGTGCAACATAAACCACAGGGATCCCCTATGATATTCTGCCTGTATTCTTTGCACTTACTAGTATGTAGAAAGGTATTCTTTGAACGAGTTAGAAGAAGAAATGTGGAAGACCCAAACCATGGGGAAATAGGCTAGAGATAAAATGTTTTTACTGGTGGTGATCAATAGAAAACCCACGTGAGATGCGTGGGTCCATATGCACAAGCTGAAAATTGAAATTATGTGTTGCTACAACTACTTAGGTTTTTTTTGCATAGCCCGTCTTCATTGGTTGTACGAGCTTCAGTATATTTTTCGTTCGTTTGTCCCTCGCGCAATCGTGCATTGTGGTGGTCAGCCTCGAACATTGTGACGTCCGCGAGACCTAGTTCGAGTCCCTAAAATCGTTCCCATCTGCGAATGCGGTTGGTTGACGTTAGCTACGAACGTGTCTGCCCATCGTTTGGATGGTCTTCCAGAAGGATACTTTCATTCTTTGAAAGTCTACTCCACTGTTTCTTTCGTCCATTTGTCATCTGTTCTTCTTATTATGTTACCGACCCACTTGTTGTTGCAAATGGCTAACATAATCGTTAAATTCTCATCGAAGTCTTTAAATGACTAGAAATTGTGTACAGATCTCTTCAAAGTTATGTATGCAATAGACTAGGTTGGATTACCTATAGAGTATCCGTCTGGTGTATGTTGATAATTGTTAAGGAATTTTTTGAGACTACGTTCTAAGTATTGGTAATTCTGGAAGTATTGGTAATTCTCTGTGGTATATCTGCTGTTGTAATTCGTAAACACGTTGTGAAAAAGTATTCGGACGAAACGTTTAATGTTGTTTAGATTGCTGCTGTTAAATGTTCTGCTGTGGAATTATCTAGATTTTGCTTGTGAAGTAGTGATTGTGGCTTCCATGAATCTTTCTATCTTTGAGCGTTAAATTTAACCCAATTTATTGTCTTTCGTATAATCCTCTTACGACGAGTCTATGAGTACGCTATCACAGTTATAAAGTCTTCTGCAATGGTCATCTTAACTAGTTTTTTGAAATTGTTGTCGTAACATGTGTCTACTTATTTTCAAATTCGATATATTTTTGTTATGTGAAGTTATGAGCATTATGAGCCTACTCAGGTTTCTTTCTTTTTTGGACAATGTCTGAACATTCTGAACGTTAGTCCAAATTTTGCTGCACGTGTGGAGACGTATGTTAATGTAGTTTTGGAGCAATTGGTACTTTTTTTCACCACTATCTTCGAGAAATGAAAGTTCCATTGTGTCCTTTTGTATTCGGGATTGATGTGTTCTCTTTAAAATGATATGGAGTTCGTTTTGTGTTGCGAAGAATTTAGTAGATAGAGCTCAGCAGTGGTGAGGTTGAAAATGTGATGACGATTTCTTAACGAACTGGTATAGTCAGGTTGGTGTCGTAGTAATGAATGGATGCTCTATTGTAGAGGAGTAAGGCACTGTTGTGATTTATAGAGGCTCTTGGCGTTGGTCAATCCCGTAGGGATGCGCAACGCACTCGATTTCACTAAGCATCGTTGGGGGTGGTTGAGTGCATATCTGGCCTTTACAATGAGTCACGGTGGACTAGTGATGTATTGAGTCAGTTCTGGTATACTCCCGGACTAGTTTAGTACCAATTTACCGCGGCGATGGGATGGTAAACTTGCTGAGCCTGGGACGCGGGGATCGATCTCGTGTATATTGCAAGACACCTTCGACTACGCGCTAAATGATTTATACATGCGTAAGACTAAACTCTTCCTGTCTAGCTTTCTAGGAAAAGGAAGATTGGCTGTGAAAAATCTGTTCTTCATTTCAATGAAATTTGATGAACAGGGGCGCAAAGTTGGAGTAGAGAGATTGCTTAAGATTAGCTGCTGATAGGTGGCTGATGTTTTCATGTTTATGATCAGGAAGTCTGTAGGCCAAAAATGTATATACTGTGTCCGATTAAATAATGTAAGTGCAGGTTTAGATTCCAATAAGTTTAATATGACATCATTCCCAATCGGCGGTTCTTCGGAAAGTGAGCCATTGCTTACGAGCAAAAATGTATCTCACTCATGGGTACAGTACGACAATTGTAAAGCAGATAAAGGTATGCTTTCCATTTGTGTCTCCGCTATATGTAAATTATCTAGTTTTTCTTTCTTTTGGCTTAAATGAAATTCGTATGCTAAAGTGATTAGCAGTTTGGATAATTTGTAAATTTTCTATCTCTTGCACAACTCTTCCGTCGTTGCTACAGACTCTCGTTGCTTGATGTAAACAGTTTTATCGCTTAGTTCTAACTCAAATATTTGGATGGATCGTCGTCTTTCCTAACCACAACGTATTTTTCCACTTTTATTTCACTTGTGATCGTCATGACCCTCAAACTGGAACCATATTGTAACTGTTCGCCCTGAGCTCTGTTATACAACTTTGCATAAATTTGCCAGGCTATTAATACATAGCCATTTCGTGTTAATTCAATGGTTTTACTGTCCTACTACAATCTGCCTGGCAGTGAGCAACTTTCGGGGTTGTAGAGTATATTCAACGGACAAGTCGGACTGTTATTACAAAAGTCCTTTCGGACTGAATGACCGTGCGAAACGTCTATGCAGTTCGAGGGCTTTTCTTTCTGAAGATATGTTGTCATTTAGATTGCGTCTAGCTCGTGGAAACCGGCCTTGGTATTCCCTACTTTCGCATCTGTACGTTATAACTATAGCATGAGTTATCACTTTCACGTCACGACGTGAGGCTGTAGTACTCCAGTTTTTGTTTATTTTTGGCTTATAACGTAATATTGTGTTGGTAATGGTCTTAACGGCACTGGTTTTCTTGACACTTTCTTTGTAAGCACTTTCCTGTGAAGGACACAATGTGCAGGTAGTGAAGGTTTTAATTGTTAACTGAGCCATTCATTGTCTTCCTTGGAGTCTCGTTAGCGTAACTAGAGGGCTCTCAGAAAATCTCTACATATATTCACCGGTTGTTGTAGATAAAAGAGAGATCATATCACCTTGTAAGTAGTCTACTGCTAGGACAGTGTTAAATATTGGCATTGGTTGAATTCTGTCTATGCTTGCAACTAGAAATGTTAAGGCGTTTCCAAACTTCGTGATAGCCTGATGAACGCTATAGATCGTGGCTAACGCACTGGTATAATTTACTTCTCGATTATTCTGCCAACAAATAACTATAAATTCGTTATATTAATATTAATTTGGGCCACAATTCGTTTTTAGTTGGGTTCATATGTATGTGGAATGGGTGTCACTACGTCATGGATACCAAAGACGAACTGGCGGCACATTTTGACGTCCATCTCAATCATTATGTAAATGATCCTCAACGATCTGGTAACTATATTTCTCTTTATTCTTTTTTTATTTGCTTTTTTCTTTTCTTTAAATAGGCGCAGTGAATAAAAGCTTCGAAACATGTATGTTGTTCTTCGTGGTTTTCTTTTTATTGAAGACAGGAACATTTACTAAAAACTATCCAGTTAAGTAGTACTTCAAATGTTTTAAGAATCCGACAAATGGTTGTGTCCTATAGACACATGTCGTCACACAGCTGGAACAGGATTAGATCTCAAACGCCATCTTGCTATGCATCAGTTCCATGCCCATGCTCAATTCGTCGGTCTTTTACTAATTACGAGTAAACCAGCTTTAAGCAATACTACGAGGTAGTACGTATTTTTCACAGTTTGTTTGCTTTTGAAAAATACCTCTGTCTTGTTTAAGATGTGGCTTTCCTTCATCGTTAGATATTGTATATTCAGGCGAGGTCACCTACTGTTTGTGGAATAAATGTCATGTACGTGTTCCGTAATTTTCATAAGCTTGTGGTCTGCGTATTTCTGACTTAGTTCGTAAATGTCAAGTAGATTCTTTTTTTTCAGCATGATTTCGCTGATCCTCTTGACCTATTTACACATGTTATGGGACATATTGATTTCCTTGGTGGCGACGACAGAGTTCGCGAAGAATTCAGATCACTTCCTCATTACAAGTGTCTATGGGACCAATGTCATCGACAGTTTGAATCGAAAGGGGATTTGAGGTTGTGGATTTAATTTAACGCTATTCTGTTTATAGAGTTTCGTCCAGAAACTAACCCGACAGCTTTCAAATTTTTTGTTCCGTAAGCAAAGTCTGTTGAATCGTTTCCATTACGTTTTAAATTTTATTTACTGCTCCTTTATTACTGGTAACACCGACAGAGTTAAAAAGTGGCTGGGAAGAAAGAAAGCAAAGATCTCGGTTGGTGTGGTAGAGAGCCCGTGATCCGCGGGTGCGAAGCTCTTCTGAGGTCTCAAGTTTCCTAACATCTCAGCATCATTTTGGTCATTTTCATTATGTTCAACAAAGTTGCTTTCATTAGTGCCAACAATCGACAAAATAATGCAATGTCACTGCTGTAGTCACCATTGTAGAAAACATGTTCGTCATCATAGCGGTGAGAAGTACTGCGCGTGTCCATTTTGTGGTCGCTTTTTTTCACGGCCTGACAAGCTATACGAACATCTCCGTAAACGTATTCCCCTTCCAGCTAATGAGGAAAACACACACGTAGGTAATCTGTGTTTCGCGGATACATTCGATTTCTGGAATGTTCACCTTTAGCTCTGTCTGCTTTGTCAACGTCGCTTCGGTGATGAGCGCTCGTTAGTGAATCATGTGCGACGCCATATCAATGGCCGTCAGTGCCCAACATGTGGATTAGCTGTATCGCTGCCATCTGATCTCCACAGGTGACTAATACTCAGTACTTCCTTTTCATTCGTAGATTTTGACTTTTTGATTTAAGGCATATTCTGGTGAAGCACACTGAGCGGGCAAAAAATCTCACTTGTTCTGAATGCGGCAAATGCTTCTATTCTACGGCAAGTTTCATAGAAGTACTTGTTTATCCAAGGATCTTTCAATATTGAGGACCGTTATTCAGACATTTAGCGAACACTACACATTCGTATTAGGTCCTTATGAGTGACAACTCAAGTAGATTTGGCTTAGTCATACATTAGAATCTGGTAAATTCGTTTACGATGAATTTCTTTAAAGCCGGCCTGACGAAGCCATCTAAATTTACATAATGTGCCCATAAGATTCAAAAATGTGAAATAAATGTTGGTTTGGTGGAAAGCAATTATAAGAAATAAAGATGTGGGAAGTAGTTATAAAAAGTAGCAAGTTTAAAAAGTAAATGTAAATGTTTCAGACCATTAGTTTCAAATAATTGCAACTGGGCTCTAATAGAATCCTAAATAGGCACATCGTTGCCAACAAATCACAGGTTTATCTGTTCTTGTAGAAAACAGCTTCGAAGTTCTCCGAGCGAAGGAGTTCCCGAAAACCTTTGGAGATTGCCATTGTGAATGTACTCAGGACTTCCTCTGCGCAATTTCTCGATCGAGTTGTAACATGCGATAGAAATTGCATCTTATAAGACAACAGAGAGTATTTAGCACAATCACACTTGTCCTAGGCAAAATTCCTAAACTTTTTGCTTAGTCTACATTTATAGCAGAATAAAGTTGTGGTCGCCTTTTAGCGATCTGGATACGAGCCCACTTACAATAATCCTTGAATCCTGGCCGAACCACCAAAGCAGATAAGTATTGAAGTATTGGCGAGAAGTTGACAAAAGCGATCACCTACTGGAATCTCTGCGTTCGGTGTTCATCAAAAGGTTTCGTTGCACGACGACGTCCAGTTATACGTCGCTCAACTGCCACTCCGAAATTGAATTAGTTGTGCCAAGATAATTAGCAACACTTGCCATACTCGCTGGATATCGAACTGATCAGCTTTGTGGAACTTCTCAACAACTGTTAGCTGAGAAATTGTTCAACAACGAAGATGCTGTTAGAAATGTCATTGAAAAATTCATAGCTTGGAGAACCTTGTAATTTAATCTACCACAGTAAAAAGAAGCTTGCATCTTGTTGACAAAAGATGTAGATTCTGATGGTTCCAATTTAGACTAATGAACATGTATTTAAGCAGCTGTAATGAGCAAATGATTTAACACATAGCAAACCATATTGGTATTTTCGATAACCAAAGTGGTTGAGGAATTCAGACCGTGATAGTCCTACAGAAGAGATTTTGCTCCATCGTCTTAAGGCTATCAATTTTTTTATATTTTTATATGACCCGTCTTTACGTTTTCCTGCGCGAATCCCAGCACTTCTCACATTCGGTTCGCTTCCTCGCATCCACTATCCACAAGATCTTCCAACTTTTACGTGTGGCTTCGTTTGCTGCTTGAAGACTTTTCATTTCATCTTGGATACCGTAGAATGCTGGTCGAGTCGATTCTCTCTTTAGTATTGAGATCGTCGTGCTGGAGTGTTCCCAATTGGATTGCAGTGAGCGACTTTTTCCCGGACAAGTCTGGTACCAATTTCCCGAACCCGGGTGATGAGAAGCTTGTTTGGCACGGAGCGAGGTCGAACTAACACGAATCGAGGGTTATCTATAATTTTCACAAATTGTTTGTTTTGAAACTGTTAAATATCTATGTTTGCAGAAGAAATTTTACAACAATGTTTAAATTTTTAACAAAAAGTACGGTATCTTCAGAGATTAGCAATGCATCGTTAACTTTTTACTCACTGCCTATTATAATTTCCATGGCAGGGTTTTGCGTGTGAAACAAGCACAATGATGCTCCTCTCAGCTAGTTCAGCGATACATTTGGGAACACTGTCATGTTCAGCTCTACGAAATTTCGGTTTTTAGATCGCTTATATTTGCGAAACACAAACCTTGCGAAGAAAGTTGGGAAAGTGTCTTTCGAGGGATCCAAAGATTCGGAATTTTATTGTTTGTTGTAATCGATATGCTATCTTATCGGCGCAAAACAGCACGGCTGAGAAAAGGCGAAACGAAGGACTGGTATGGTGTGTTGGTGAACGCATTAGCCCCCGGAAAGGGTAATAGCGTGTGCGGTCCCCACAGCAGACACCAGCCCTCCGGAGTTTTCAAATATCTCAGCTACATTATGGTTATAATCTTAATCCTTTTATTTACTGCCTTTTTCTTTTTAATGGCAGGGTATGTTGCGAAATATAACTCGTATGTAATGTTGAGATATTTGCAAAACTCCGGACCGCAGGTGTATGCGGGGGGGGGGGGGGGGGGACGAACACGCGCTGTTGATCTTACCGGGGAGCAGCTCACTTCACCACCACACCATCCGTGTCCTTCGTTTTTCCCCACCGCATACACCTGTGGTCCGGAGTTTTGCAAATATCTCAGCATCACATTCGAGTTATATTATGGTTTTATTTCATATAATACCCTGCCATTAAAAATTAGTAGGCAGTAAATAAAAATTGACGTCGATGCACACAGTTCGTTGCATCTTGAAATTCACCGACTTAATCCGCAGTTACTTCTGCACGAAACTATAGTTATGGTAAATGCAAAATTTTCCTGGTGGCGAGATGGTAAATAAATAGAGTCAAATCTAGCATAAGTCATTGTTAAAATGTAAAAAAATTATTTTATTGGTTGGTTACTGTTAATAGTCTGAGTGTATTTCTTCAAGAACAACGCAATCCTTAATGAACCAATTCATGAGAGCCCGTTATTTTTTTATAGACGCATTGTACTCTTCAGTGTTCAGGTTTAGATGCTTACAACTTTATGGTCCTGTTGATTTATGACTTCTAGGTTGACCTCGTTCGACACGGTGCTGTTCATGCACCTCCTAGGGAGGTTTGTACGATATGTGATCAGCGTTTTCGTTGGAAAAAACAGCTTGACAAGCACATGTTGTCCCATTCTGGAGTTTGTTTTCTAGTTTTCTTTTCTGTTTGAACAAGTTTAATTCGCACTCGGTCTCAAATCGTCTTTCTTTTCATGTTTTGCAGAATACAAATGAGAAACCTTATCTTTGCCATGTTTGCGGTTCAAGGTATATGACGGGTCATGGCCTAACCCGTCACCTATCTCGGAAGCATGAATGTCCGGTCCCTGAAGGATTTAGCAGGTATATATCTAGTCTATTTGCTGAATAAAAAAAAAAACTAAGGTGAGTTTACTGAATTAATGATCATATATTAGTGCAGATATCTGTAAATTATGGATTAGGTAGGGCATCATTGCGGATGTTGTCGAAGAAATTATTTTCACTGAATTCTATTTAGTTTTACGTAATTCATTTAGGTTTTCTTATAAGAAATGTGCTGACGGATGTTATCGACTACAAACTCGTAAACTGGTCCGCACTGTATTGTATGAGAAGTAATAGTTCCATTTTTCAAATCGTTACGTGCATTTCAAATTGAAACGGGTACTCACTTAAAAGGCATGAACAGTAAACTTTCTGTAATCCACCAGAACCTAGAATGTTGTGAGAATCGATGCACTTTTTTGATATGCCAATCTTTTCCATTTACTGGTTTCCTGATGTCTCTTCAGATGTTCTGTTTTACACTGCTGCGCTGAATGTATATACTAGGGTTTTTAATTAAATAAAGATTTTCCAACAGTTTACTTTTACGTGTTATCGTTATTTGTACATGTTATATTGGAAATCTTACTAATAATTTCTGCTCGTTGAGCGATGTTATAGTGGCACATGTGGTCGACGAAGCTGTTATTGAGAACAAGTCGAATACGGCGCTTACAAGGTCGAAGGCATCTACTTTCACAGTCGTTTTCACTCGAAAAGGTCACGCTTTATAATTGCGATAGTAACATTTGCTAATCATAATCTATCTCCTCATCTTTTAGGATTGGGCATCGAGACATGTGGAGATGGCCAAACTAGGATTAGGTGGTGATTATGAATGGATTAGCGCTGTACAGAAGAAATTCGTTGGTGGTGGTGTCGCAAGGTCAGGTAGAGGTCTTGTCATTATTCTGCTTGTTATTTCAATCTAAAGTACACTAGCTATTCAAAGAAGTACTTCCTAGTGGGAGCTAGTTTTTTCAACCCTATTGCTTTATTGGTCATTTATTTTATATATATACTTTTTAAAGGTATTTCACTCTACTGTTTCATCAAATTTTGTTTTCCTTTTTAGTGCCATCGATGTCGATGTGGCTGTATACATTGCGGAACAGAAGGATCAGGTGTAACTTTTCTCCATTGCATGAAACAAATACTACCCCTACTACTGTGTTATCTGTTATGCTTAGGACTCATAAGAAAATAATTTTATGTTTATTCTAAAAAGGTTATAGTCCAAACATTTTCCGTTCCATTTGATTCCTATTTCGGAATAACTTTCTTATATTTTCCCTTCCATTGGCCGCATGTAGCGCATTGGTTGGAGGCACCCTGCCACACACACATGGGAATGATTCCAGCGCCCGTGGCTCACCAAGCCTTCCATCCCTCCAGGGTCGGCAAATTGCTACGAGACTTGTCTGGGAAGGTAGCAGCACTGGCTTGATACATCGCTAGGCCACCGCGAGTCATTGTAATGGCCAGATATGAATCCAGTCACCTCCAACGACGCTTAATGAGATCGAATGCATGGTGCGTCCCTCAGGGGTTGATCAGCGCCGAGAGCTTTATTCTTTTTTATTGATACGTTTCCATCTTTCGTACTACTAAAGTAACTGAATTTTCTAACTGAACGTTGGATACTTATGGTTAAAATTCCGTTTGAAAATAGGGAGGGAAAGTCCCTCCGAAGGTATTCAGTTGTTCAGAGATTTCGATTGTTTTTATAGGTTGATGACGTGATTGAATTGATATATAAGTTACGACACAGTGAAAACGCTGCTGATTTATTACCATCAACGGAGTACGCACTAATTAGACTCCTACTCCGGTACAATCCATCATTTCTGTTCAAACTCGCGGATGATCCAGTACGTTTTGTTCCCTTCTCCTAGCCAATTAGATATTTATCGGCTATTCATGAACTATTCAGATAAACTACGGTATTTTCATGAATGAACACGCTGCTTGCTTAGCTATTGATCATTTCGTCGAACGGGAGGATTTTGGAGGTGACTCTTCCGCGATGATTTTTTTCCAAGTTGACGACGAATATTAGAAGCACTAATATTAAAGGTGCCGCTCGATTATCTGCCTGGATAATGCAGCAAGAAATGACTGAAAATGAACTACTGAATCTTTTAGGTTTGTTGGTGACCTTCAAATGCATTAGAAAGTTACCTTATCCACTATTGAGCAATTCTAACTAGCTTTCAGTTTTAGGTCGCTATGATTGGTTTCGTAATTTTCAGTTCTATATTCATGTGCAAAGTGGGCAGAACTTCCTGCCGAGCAACAGACTATGCCGTGTGAAGAATCAGAGGAAGTGCAAGTCAATGAAGATGACATTGTAAGTTGCTACTTCTTGTTCGTTTTTCTTTTCTTTTTGTTTTTGTTATCTATTTCTTACTTTGCTGATTCATTGCTTGTTTTAAAAAAGCATTTTTTGCATTTTTCAGCGTTGACAGCATTTATTATACGGTTATATCTGTTATAGAAGACGTTCAAGTTCCCATACTTAAAAAATCCACACTTCGATTCACATTTCGACCTCACCGATCCGCATCTGCTGGCTGGTAAAACTCTTTTATGGGTGGCACGTGATTCAAAATCTCTTCCTGATCAGTTACAGCAGTCTTTAATGCTGCTTGGAGCCGTTTTATATGATAGGTTTGCTTTCTTTGTTCAGTTCGGAAAACGACGAATTTATCGATAGCCATTTTTAAGCGATGAAAGGTCCAGTTATACATTTCACGAACACAGTACAGTTTATCTCGACTTCTCCGAGTTTGTATCTCAGTGCCTTCAGTTCCCAATAGTTCTTGTAGTACTGATATACTGATTTGTTTGAAAGTGGGAAGTTCTTGCATGTAAACTAAATCTTGCAAATGTTGAGTGTTTGTATTTTCAGACATGATCTGGCTTGCACTTTAATTTCACCGTCAACACATAGCGGTGTTGTGAATTTGATTTCTCAGCGGTTAGCGCCACTTGATGGACAGGAGCCATCTGAGCAACACAGCGAAATACTCAAGAAGTTGAAGTGTTGTAAAGCAGCCGACGACCCAATCAGCTCTGCGATAGCATCCATAATCGACAATGTTTGTGTACCATTTCTCCAGAGCTTATCCCATCTAGCAGTTGAGAATACAGTTAATCAGTAAATTTGTTCAAAAATGGTCGCAGGAATAGAGATGTAGTCGTGCCATACATTTCACATGGATATATGTGCAACTCGAGCGCAATCTTATTCAGATTAGAGGGAAGGAAGAGGAAGCGTTGGCTTCAGAACAGAAAGTAGAGTTCACACGGTGGCATCAACGTCGACACGATTTGATTAAGGCACAGGCAGATCGTCTTTTGCTGAAGGTATTTTATGACAATTATATTTAGTTATTTGAAGCATATTTAGACGTGCAGTTGAAAGCAACAAACCACTTGGTTTCTGGGAAAGCTATCTGAGTTGAAGATATTTCAGTAATTAGTTGACGGACCATTGAGCGAAGGACATGTGAATTAAAGTGTACTTTTACTTCCATAAAAACACAATGCAATACAACGCTAGCTGACGTTTCGGCAGTATCGCCTTCTTCAGAGCCGCTTTTTCGTGACTTCCAATGAGAGTCGTCAACCACATGCGACTATAATCAGCTGTTCTAAACTTCCTCATTGGAAGTCACGAAAACGGCTCTGAAGAAGGCGATATTGCCGAAACGTCAGCTAGCGTTGTATTGTATTGTGTTTTTATGGAAGTAAATGTATGCTGTTTAAAAACCTCGCGATTGCTGAACAAGAAAACGACACATTCATATTCCAATGCCGAGGTTAAGAGAAAGTCGATCCTGGGAACTATTAAAGTGTACTGTTCGTATTTTTGTAATTGCATCTGTTATCAATCTTCTAATTAATCTTCGTGTCGATCAGGCGGCCGCAAAGAAAGTCTCAAATTGTCTCTTGCATATGCCAGGACTGGATTCCACTGATTTGATAGCCATGGAGGGCATTATATTTCTTTGGAATCGACGTCAAGAAATATAGCCAACGGGTCGATGCCCCCTCCTGTTATGCTTTTGAGACTCCTTAGAATACAGATGCTGTTTTCAAATTTTGGAAAGATTTCGCAGTTTTCGAAAGAAACAATTTTGCAGGAAAGACCGACTGAAAGGATAAAAATACAGATTTGATACCACAGTAGGCCACCGCAAGTGATTGTATAGGTCACATGTGCATTGAATTATCTGTGCATCAAATTTTATGTTTTTGGAAGAATATGGCTATTATATCAAACAACGTCAGCTGAAACAAGATTGTAGAAAACTGCTGGTAATTTTGTTAGTTATAAGGAGTAGAAAAGTGTCGAAGTCATGAATCAGTCATGTTTGATATGCTCAATATATTGATGAGTGTAGAATTGAAGAACGTTGGTTCAACCTTCTTCGAAAGTGGTTGTGTTAAGACGGCCCAATGTTTTAGGAAACCTGAACCACTCGTTTTTTTAGGTAAAGGGTACATTTAGAAAATTTGTGCTATATTTCTGATATTTGGGCACTTTAATAAAATGAGGTAATGACGTGTACATAGTAATCCCATGACTACCGTTTCACTACAATGCATATTCCAACCAAACATCTCAGGAAGTAGCTGTATTTATGTTATGGCAGACATTTAGAAAGTTTACCGGAGTATTTTCCTGTTCTTTCTACGACACCATATTGAAAATGTCATAATTGATATTGCCAAGAAAATCAGCTGTTGTTGTAGAGGACTAGTTGTGTATACAAGAATTATAATGTCATTACTTTTTATTTCGTATCTTTTTTTTCTAATGGCAGAGCTTTATGTGAACTATGACCATAATGATGTTCGATCCTCACCACAGACAACGGCGGTCCGGAGTTTTGCAAATATCTCATCATCGTTATGATTATATTTCAAGTAATTGTGATGTTTCTTCGTAGTATGGTCATCCACTGGATATTGCACATTTCTCTTCATATCGCAATCATAGGTGATTTTTGTAGCGTGTTAATTGCTCAGATTCGTGCTCGAGAAATAGCAAACGAATTGGCTGAATTGGACCATCACGAAGAGAAGCTCAATTTCTTCGAGAATCGTTTGAAATGGGAGAAAAAGGCAAAGCAGAATACCGAGCTCATGGAAGAGCTTGCGGAAAAAGCACAGAAATAGCATGATTTGTTAGAGTACTATATATGGTTGCTTTACGTTATCGATCGAGTGAACCGATACATATTGTTTCGGATCTTGTAGTGTCTGAGTTCTATGTTGTTGTAATGACCTCATTTTTCATAATAAAAGAATCTCTGCAATCTTGTACAGTTGCGTCGTAATTGGTTCTACCAGATGGAATTCGGCTTTTGAATGGTTAGATTCCGACAAATTTTTTTATGACGATTGAGCGGGTTTTCTTCGTTTTTAATTAAGTTGCTTGAATCTAGTAGTGTCATTATGATCCTGTATATAGTAATACTGGGGGACGCATGTAGCCCAGCTGTTAGAGATGTCTCGTATTGCACACGTGGTCGTTGGTTCGATCTCGCATCTCAGACGCTGTAAATGTTCCACCATCCCTCTAGGGTTTGCACATTGGTGCCGGATTTATCTAGAAGGATAGCAGCACTGACCTGATGCAGTGGTAGGCCACCGCAACTCATTGTATAGACCAAATGTGCATTAAATCAATTCCTTCTCAACCTCTAACGATATGATGAAATTGGATGCTTAGCATATCCATGAGGGTTGATCATCGCTGGGAGCTTTGCCATTCATTTCTTACATGATAATAGTATGAGGGAAAGGATTTAATCAGAGTCGATAAGATTGCGCATTACTCGAGATAAGCGTTGCTAATTTATAGTTTTTGAGGGTCATAATCAGCAGCGACATGAGCTTATCAATTCCATGCCCTTTCTGAATTGTTACTACGATCTGATGGAGTGAAAAAGGCTTAATTTTTCGCAATATTACTGAATTTAGCATTCCAGATGTCACCGCAGCATAACGCCAAATCAAAGGAAATGGAGAGTAGATGTCGACTGTGTATGTTCAGTTTCTTCGTTAATCAACGAACAGTTTTACTAATTTGACAACCAAGTTTCGGAAAACTTGGGCTAGGTGTATAACTGTCACCAAAGTTAACATATTCCACATAAGGTAGACGATCAAAGTAGACGATACTGCCCCACATTTTCTTTCCATATGACGTCATGAACTACAGGGCACTCGAGTAGATTATAGGAAACAGTCTGAAATATACGGACTATTCTAGAACTGCAGCTTCTATTAGATTTTCTGAAAATTAATGTCGGGTTCCAATCTCTTCTCAAAGTGGCATTTCTCAGTCTAAGATAAACTTTATTGAAATAAACATTATTAGGATTTACAGTTCTGCCAATGAAAGACGGGTTTTGCTATTATTGGTTGCATAAACTTTTGGGCTTCTGAAGGTGACGAAGTCGTTGAAGACAATCCCAGCCTCGGCTTAGTTTTGAAGCATTCCTTGCACTGAAAAAAAAGCAGTCGAGATGCTTGAAGAAGTGGTAGTCGGTGAGGGAGAGGCACGGCAAGTACGGTGGGTGAGGCAGAGTTTAGTGACCGTGCTCGCTCAGTGCTTGTTTTGTAGGTAGGGCAACGAGTAGCTACTGATCATCGTGAAGGATTGGTCCTTTATGTTGACTAACGGCCGTTGAATTTTTGCACTTCGTCGATCTGCTCGACGAGCTTCTACGCCGTAGCCGTTTCACTCGCATTCAGGAAAACGTGCTGGATCAAACCAGCTGTACATCACCAAATGGTCAAAGTGACCTTCTTTTGGTGTAATTTCGAATTTGAGAACTGTTGCGGAGCTTTATCGCGGTACAACCACTGAGCCGATCGTCGTGGACCATCATAAAGATCCAGTTTTCGTTGCATGTTACAATACGATCGAGAACGAGTCGTTTTGGTTGCATAGAAGAAGCATCGAAGATATCTCAGAATAGCGAATTCTTTGGTAATCATTCAACTCGTACGGCAGCCATTTGTCAAGCTTCTTTGACTTTCCAAATTTTTTAGATGCATCGGAGCAGTTTAGACGCTTATTCCGAGTTCTGCAAATTCTCGAACAAGTTTTACTTATTGACTGTTATTTTTTAACGGAAGGATATTATGTGAAACAACCACAGTGATGCCGAGATATTTCCAAAACTTGAACTCCAGGCCAGATCGAACCGCAATTACCATCTCTAGGAGCTTAGGTATTAGGCAATTCACCACAGAGGCCTTCGTTCTGCCTTTCTCTCAGCCAGTATTTTTACTCTAACGGTGCCATCAGCAATCACCCGTATGACCTAGGGCTCAAGTTTTGCAAATATCTCAGTATCATTGTGGTTCTCGAATTCTATCATTCGTGCATATGTCTGCTTCCACAAAAGCGTTCAATTCATCGTCGTCAATAATAGAAAGATGTCCGTTATCATCTTCAAGGTTGAATTCGCCACGTTTATATCTTTCAAACCGCACTGCACTTTGCGTTCGTTAACAATTCTTTGGCCCCATGTCTCAATATTGTTTCGGGCCGTTTGCACTGCGCACATCCACGCTTGAATTCGTAGAACTTGATTTATCGAAGCTGTTGTTTTGAAATCGAATATTTATTTATAAGCACAATTCACAATTCAACTTCGTGAGGTGAGAATGTATAAAAGGAGCTTTAAAATGGTACTACGTTATGGTATTACAATACTACAGTTTTGAAAAAAAGCTACTGTTGAGACATATGTAAGAAAGATAGCCTATTATTACCCTATAAAGATTAGACTCGCCCAAGTTTCTCAAGCAAGAAGATCAGATCTCACCTCCATCACCACTTAGGCGTTGCTCGGGTAGGAGCCTGAATCATGATCTGCTACAGCACACCTGGCACGGCTGGTAATAAATACCAGCTGCAGAAGAACTTTGCAGGAAGATCTACATGGGTACAGGCAGGAAAAGTTATTGAAAGTAGCTGTAAAACGAAATCAATAACTGAAGGGGTACTGTCGAAGTCTTTTGGACCACAATGTTCCGCCATCTGATCTAGTGAACGGAATTGGGACTGTTCCCAGGATCGACTTTCTATTAACCTCGGCATCGGAATATGAATGCGTCGTTTTCTTGTTCAGCAATCGCGAGGTTGTTAAACAGCATACATTTACTTCCACAGAGAAACATAATACAATACAACAGTAGTTGACGCTGGCGGCTACTGACAGCTTGAGCTGTTCTAATCTTCCTCATTGGAAGTCACGTAAAAAGCGGCTCTGAAGAAGGCGATACTGCCTAAAATGTATGCTGCTTAACAACTTCGCGATTGCTGAACAAGGAAATGGGACTACCAAAATTTATCGCCATGATATGGAATTAATAACTGAAAAGTTCTACACCTATCTTTTCTATGGAGCAATCCCCACCTTGGGCCACGAAAACTCCAACGGTGAAAATCCTCCCGGGATTCTTCCCTTTGAAGCTCGAGTTGCGATAGAAAGCATGAAAAAAAGGCAAAACTTAAGCATCCGATAATATCACCGCCCACTTCCTTGGAGCTGGAAGCAAATGTACATGTACTTCTCTCAAACCATATGACATTCTACCTTAAAGAGGAAAAAATCCCAGATCAGTGAACGTCGACCATGGTCATCCCTACCTAAGAAATGTGAGCGAAGAGATCTTTATAGCCATTGCCCGATGTGCTTGTTGAGTATACTCTATACGCTTTTCACGAAGATTATCCTATCGCACATATCAAGGAAATTGGTTGAGGTACAACCAGCCGAGGAAACAGAAATCAGACAAGGATTCTGCTGCATGGAGCAGATCTAAACTGTGTCCAGAATCATCGTAGTTTGTCGGGAATACCACGTGCCTCTAATCCTAACTTTTGTGAAGCATGAAAACGCATTTGACAATGTGGAGACAAATGCAATGCTATCACCGCTCGTCGACCAAGAAGTGAACCCGTCCTACGTAAGAACTCTGTCTGACTGTTATCGGAACTGCACTACGAAAATACAGCTTTTGCACCGACCTCTTACCATACCCATAGGAAAAGGGGTTCCACATGGCGTCACAATATCGCCAAAGCTGTTCAGTTCCGCACTGCAGTGGATAATGAAGTCACTCGATTGGGATGAGAAAGGCATACATATTGATGGAAAATTCCTATAAAACTGTCGTTCGTCGACGACATAGTCATTTTTTATGAAGAACCAACGAAGCAGAAACGATGATCAACGAACTCAACGAATTGAGAAAAAGTATCGGACTACGCATAAATCGGAAGAAGACCCAATCCATGAAAAATCCATAGTGGTAGGGCAGGTAGATCAAACTGTGGTTCTATGACCACAGCGACCACTTTGTACGTGTACTTTGGGCGTTCAATAGATGTGGAGAACGACAATGAAAGCGAATTTAGGCACGAAAAAGAGACCAACTGAGGTCGCATTCTGGCCTATTAAGGAAGCCACCAACCAACTAAGGAAACAGAAAATCAGCGCTCACCTTTTCCTGAGGGATGCGCCATGCATTAGACTTCATTAATCATCGCTTGGAAGTGATTGAATGCATATCTGGCCTTTGCAATGACTCGCGCTGGTCTACCGATGTATCGAGCCAGTGTTGCTATTCTCTCAGACAAGTCTGGTACCAATTTACCGACCCCGGAGGGATGAAAGGCTTGGTGAGCCACGAGCGCGGGGATCGATTCCACGCGTGTATCGCAGGGCACCTCCGACTACTGTGCCATACACGCCCCCTTGTTGGGATCCAGAGTATTGATAGGAAATGAAATCAACTGCTGATAGGAAATGAAATCAACTGCTGATCGGAATTCATTTTTATATGGTTGGCATATAGTAGACGTTAATATTTTTTCTAGAACTCTTGATAGTTTTCCGATAACTAAAGTGTTTTAGGGGTTTGGAACTTGACAGGCTTATGGAACAGAATTTGTCTCTTTGAGGATTATGACTTTGCTAAAGTATTGTTCCCATTTTACGTTTTGTGTGAAACAAATATCCAACAAACTGGAAAGCGACATCAAAATTGGTCTTTGCAGGCTGCAGAAAGTCAGGATTATTGCGATGAAAAAGAGGTTCCATCTTGTTTGCACTGTTGTGAATAACATTCAATAGAGTTCGAGAATATGCTTGTATAAATTTGAACAACTGAATTATTTTCGGGTAGAGAGTAACTGGCTGCGATGGTGGTGCGAAACAAAGGCTGCGAGTAATCATTGGAAATACAAAGTAGAGAAGGATCAACTACTGCAAAATTTGACACCTCTATAATGAGGGATGGGATAGGAATCAAAGAAACCGGAATAGCTGTTCGATGACTCGAAGACAACTGCAAAACACTCGTACTAACGCTTTGTAAGGCAACCAGTTCCCGGCGAGGTTGTTACCGCTCTTTCCTGTGTCTGTCGTTCTCTCTAGCATACCTGTTTTCCTCAACCTTGTCCACTTCTGTGCTAATGTTGCTGAAGCTCTACGGGTTTCCATTATTTGTGAAGCTCTGATTTTCCCTACGGTATTGTAAACCTACCCATTATCTTCGAGGGATCTAATTTCGAATTATATCAGTCACTGATGGGCTCGTGTAGCGCAGTGGCTAGAGGTGCCTTGCAATACACATGAGATCGATCCCGCACTTTAGGCTCGCCAAGGCTTCCATCCCTCCGACGTCGGCAAATTGGTGCCAGACTTGTCTGGAAGAATAGCAACACTGGCTTGATGTATCAGTAGGCCTCCCTGAGTCGTATAGGCCAGATATGCATCCAATTACCTCTAACGATGCATAATGAAGTAGGATGCTTGGCGCGTCCCTCAGGGATTGATCAACGCCGAGAGCTTTATCCTTTATTACTTTATCAGTCACTAAAGAAGTGAGCTTCTACCGACTATTCATCGACAGTGACAAAAAAGTTGTTAGGACTGAAGACACCATGGACACTCAGTCTGAGGCAACCTGAAGCTTCCGCTCCAGAGTATGTCATAACTAACGCGAAAATGAAGTCGAAACTGAAGGTTGCGTGTGTGGTGGTTAGATTATGGAATACCTCATAATTCTTGGTTATTATAGGACAGCAGGTTTGGGATGAACTAGTAGCTTTTACTTCACTATACTGAGCGAATTCATTCGTCGAACCGACATGCATGCCTTTCATTTAGTAACCTAAACATGTTTGGTGAATGAATAAACTGCCAGACTCCCAAGAAAATCCCAGTGAATGGTTTTAAGATTCACATCTATTTATCATTCCTAAATTGGTCCTAAAATGTTCACAGCTACACTTTCAGTGTGCAATGTCTTAAAAACAACTCCAAATAATGGGGACGTTTTGTTGGCTACTACATGTACTAGCACGAATCCAGGACTCTGTATCTGCTGATATACGCCCCAAGGTGGTAAACATTAGATGCAACCAATACAGAAAACATTTCTGCACAGAACACTTAAATAGTTGTCTGAAATAACGTTAGTGATAGAAATTTTAGGTTACGAAAATTGTAGATTATGTGGGGAATGTGTTCTGGGCACAATGAATTGAAGACTGTTAGGTTACAGACGTTGTAAGTTGCACTACTACTTATACCTGCTGTAGGCTGTGGTAATTGTAAAAATGCTAAGTACAGAAGTTTAAGTCCTAATGAATATAAACGATTTGCAAGAAGTCGGCGATTCGTATAATAGATATGTAGCAAAAGGTCTCTCTTAGTGCCGACCCTTGACGAAGAAGAGCAGCAGAGAGTCCTTTCTAAAAGGCAAATCTCTTTAGCGAACGCTGTCTGCACCAACGACAGTCGTTTGCTAGCTCGCTAGCGAGGTGTGCTTGTCCAAGAAAGTTATTGTAAAACTAAGCATACAGAACAGATTTCCAGGTTCGATGCCCAGAATAATGCATTCGATAAGCGGTCAGTTAATTACGGAAAGTGCAACACAGATATCCGTACTCAGCAAAATATCCACTGTATCACTTGTAGTCACGTTGATCGTCGAGTAACTCGAGCGGGCGCCAGTAAATCTTCCATTTTCTCTGTCGCGTGCAAGAGTAGTCCAGTGGGTTCTGCTCACTCTAGGGTCTCGTTGAGCATCATATCTTTCTTCAAAGCTCTTTGTGAAGAACTCTGACCTCGGTGGTCTTCCTGCAATACATTTGACATCCCAAGGAATCCAGTCACAAATGGCTCTTGTCCATCGGTTGTCATTCAAACGTATTACGTGTGCAACCCACCCTATCTTCGACTGTATGGCGTACAGAACAGCATCTTTGATTTTTGATCGTTGACGCAGATCGGAGCTTCCGATCCCATCCATTACTTGTGTGGAACGGGATACTCCTAGCATCGTCCTTTCGACTGCGCGTTCGATAACGCTAAGTGACCTTTCATCCTGCTTACGCAGTGATCAGGTTTCTGACACATACGTTAGGGCAGGAAGTACCGTTGAGTCGAAAAGGTGGACACGGAGTCGGGTGTTCTTTGTTCTTTTCACTACATCTTCGATGGTCTTGAAAGCTCCCCAAGCCGCTCGTTTCCTTCTTCTCGGCTCTGGAGTTAGGTCGTTCATCATATTGATTTCTCGGCCTAAATAGATGTAACTGGAGCATTCGGAGATATTCGTTTCGTTGAGCTTGAATGGGGTATGCGAAACCAATCCGTTCTTCATGAACATCGTTTTTGTAAGATTTAGGCGAACACCAGTCCTTCCACAAGCTTTACCAAAGTCGTTATGCATACGTTCCGCTTGGTTAAAGTTTGGTGTTATAAGGACGATGTCATCAGCAAAGCGAAAATGGTGTAACTGTCGACCATCGATTTCCACTCCCATATTATCCCATTCCAATGTTCGCATAACGTTCTGGAGGGTGGCTGTAAATAATTTTGGCGAGATGGTATCGCCTTGCCTAACTCCTCTTTTGAGGTCAATGTTAATATCGTTATAGAATGGTGATATTTTCCTTGTGAAACTTTTGTACAGCTTACGAAGAATCTTTATGTACTGAGTAGAGACTCCTTGACCATCAAGGGTTTCCAAGACTGCTTCTGTCTCAGTTGAATCAAAGGCCTTCTGTAAATCGATGAAAGTGAGACAGAGCGGTCTTTTGTACTCTCGCGATACTTCAATGAGCCTTGTTATCGTATGGATGTGGTCCTTTTCGAAACCCTGCTTGCTCACATGGCTGTCCTTCGTCTAGTGTTCTATCAATCCTGTTTAGGGTAACTTGAATGAAAAGTTTGTAGACGACATACAGTAAGCAGATTGGGCGATGGTGGCCGATATCGTGTAGTTCGCCCTTCTTGAACAATAACACGGTCTTGCCGGTCTTCCACTGAGTTGCATTCAGACAGCTAACGTGTGAACAGCTGAGCCAGTATATTTACGAGGACTGGTGGACGGTTCTTCACGTGTTCTGGTCTTATCCTGTACGGACCTGGTGCTGTTTGATTCTTCACCGACGAAATAGCATGTCGGATTTCGGAAGGGAGAACCGGTGGTACAACATACCAATCTCCTTTATTTCATATGACGGAAGGTGGACGTAGCTATCGAAGAGATCCGAGTAGTATTCGTGAATGATTTTCTCTATTACCTTTCTGGACGGTGTAACTGTTCCGTCTGGGCGCCGGAGTGCAATCATTTTGGTCACGTAATTGGCAAAGCTTCGGTGGGCTTTGCGAATGCTTTTCCCAGCCTCTGCAGTTCCGACCATCACTGCTGCTCTTCTCTCTTTATGAGCTTCTTTTATCGCCTGTCTGCATTGTTTTGCAAGCTCGGACGTTAGGCCTATTAGCTCGAGTGTTTCTGGAGACAAACGTCTCTTGGTGACTTTCGAACTCTCAGCTTTCATAGCGTTAACGTGAAGAAGTTTAATGAGCCGATTGTATCCTCGATGTTATCAACAACAGCATCTTCTCAACAGCCGACTAATGAATTGAATAAGTCCCACGCAGTTTGCGGTGGTTCTGGGACTTCGGTTTTGGAATTAAGCGGCTTTTTCTCCTTTCCGCGAGGAATAAAATCTTGAACGAAGGAGACAATGGTCTGATCCCGTGTAGACTTTTGGGACAACCACAACATCGGTTAAACAAAACCTATTTACTATGATGTGGTCTATTTCGTCATGGTACTCTCCATTGGGAGACTCCCACGTCCAGCGCTGAGGATGGGGTTTCTGGAATTGCGAGTTACTATGGATTGTCTTGGTCCGTTCACCCTGTTCGTTCCAATCCGTGGGTCCCAATGTGGCGTTCTTCAGACGTTCTTGTTGGTCCAATCTTGGTGTTGAAATCTCCAAACAAACGATGTGTGGTCTTCTCTGTAGAATTTCTCCAAGTCCATATAGAACGCTTCGACTTCTTTTTCGTCATAGTTTGATGTCGGCGAGTAAACGACGATGATTGTCCAGAGCCGTAATTAATCCACGTCTTTTTAATCGTAAACGTCCGATTCGGGTTGTAAGTTGTTCGAATGAATCGATGTTCATGGACAAACTCATGTTGACGAGAACGCGACGCCGCCGACTCCTCCACTGTAGCATGTTCTGAGGAACAGTTTTTCTCCGGTGTCATAGACGGCGTTGAAAGGCTGGCGTCTCCTCGTCTCGGCCAGGCCGATGACGCCGTACTTTATCCTTCTTGCTTCCATGAGGAAGTCTTCTATCGAGGACACGGATGCAAATCATTGTAGGTACACATCGTCACCATAGTTCTTTGAAATCCAGGCAGCTTCCATTGGCCTTGAGATTTTAGCAGCCTTTCCGTATTTGTCCTACCCTCTTTTGTGGTCAGGGGAATGAGGCCCGTCTTTTTTTTACTGTGTTTTGCATTTTTGGTACCTACGTATAGCTTGCTGGGCTCCGATCGTGGAGGCCGTGTATACTCACGGGTAGCTTGCCAGGCTCTCCCAGAGTGGACATGGAGCTTATTTGCTGGAGACGACTCTTAATTGCCTCCCATATACTTCCCTGTCACTTGATTGAAGGTTTTGCCCGAATTGGCTTGTAGGGTGCAATCCGCGTAAACTAGAACGCACTCACACACGCATGCATGAATACGCCTCGTAAATATAGAAAGTATGTGCCAAATCAGCGCAACAGAAACAGGGTGTCTATCCTCTGAATCCACCTGCGTCTCAGGGAAGCAAAAGTCGCTTTTGGTCTGCGATTAACCCCCTATCCGCCACCTGGCAACGCGCCACGTAGCCTCGCGACTAACCGGCTCGAGATCCTTCATATGAGGGAGATCCTTGGAACTCAGAAAAATAAACCGCCGTAAATAACATGGCTAGATGTCAACTCATGCCAGTTCCTAAGTGTTAAATTAGCAGATCTGATCTCAAGGTGAACTGTATTAAAACTGAAATCAGTAGAATTCACAAATCTACTGCAATAATCTATAAGACCTCTTATTCTAATGAGGTGAAATCCTGACTTTATGAAGCCCACAAATATTTATTTAATTTTATATCTTCCAGGCGCCTTTTTTGAAAGTGAGAGCAATTTAGCAAATGATACTTCATCCATTAGAATCCGGTGATATTCCTAAATGTATCGGTGACATCTATGTCTTTCGGCACTTGGAGTTTCAAAAATCCGAATTTCGTTCCCATCTCTATTGAAAATTCTAGTTCTAAAGAAATTCAAAATCAGAGAAGGTATTAAAGGGCCATAATTACTCTTAAACAGATAGTGCAAAATCTAATTTTTAAGTTGATCACGTTTTTAACTCCTTAACTTAGCGTCACCACCGTAGCTCTTAAATTTTCCGGTCATAATAAATTAATTGACTTATTCGTGATGAGCAATGACTGCCAGATAGTTTTCAGCTTTGAAATTAAATGTACAGAAGTATTACTAAATGTGCCTTGCATTATATTTATTTTACATATAATGTACAAATTTAAGTGGCAGAACGGTTGACCGACGCGGTACGAATACTTGACCACGACCCTTCGCTTGCTCTTTACCGACTGCAAGGTTTTTTAGTGATTTCATGGTTTAATTTTTTGCTATTTGTATATTTCGTATTTACCCTGGAATATTTTACATTTTTCAGTATTCAAAAGGTACTGGTAGAATCCACTTTTTGGAACTAGGCTTTATCTAACTACGTTGTAATTCCTTTCAAATTTGCCGCAAAAGAGACACATGAAGCAGAACGAGTGCTTGAAAAGCAGTACTAGTATTGTGAACATTATTCCAACCTTAACACCTTAGCAAGGCGCTGGTTTCACACAGCCCCACAAACGAAAACCCTTCCATCCCACCGGCATCATGTAATTGGTATCGTCAGCTGACTCTCTCCAAGCCACACAAACTGTTCTGAAGATATGAGTACAACTTAGCACGGTTATGAAGGGATTTTGAAGGAGAATCGACCAAGATTCTTAAGCGGTAGCCGAACGCGTGTGAAAAATGGATGCGAGGGAACGAATCGAATTCGAACATGCTGGAATACACATAAAATGTGATGTTGATTGGTGTACAAAAGATACTGGAATTGTACGGATTTTCAACCATAACATATTTGCGGACGCTTACTTCAACGGCTAGTCTTCATGAAGATGGTAGAAGTTCTAAAACAATCGCAACTTTATTGGTATTTTGCTGGTTGGGTATGAGCTTTCCTCCAGAATTCCGACTGTTTCATGTGGAGGCGCCCCAGATGGATAAAGGATAAGGCTCTCGGCGTTCAATCGCTGAGAGATCCGCCATGCATTCGACTTCACTAAACATCGTTGGAAGTGACTGAATGCATAACTGGTCTTTACAATCACTCGCGGTGGTCTACCGATGTATCGAGACAGCTATCCTACCAGACAAGTCTGGCACCAATTCGCCGACCCCGGAAGGATGGAAGGCTTGGTGAGCCACGGGCGCGGGTGCCGATCTCACGTGCGCGTTGCAGGGCGCCTCCGACCATTGCGCCGCACGAGCCGCAGCCTTCGTCTATTTCCCCACATATTTTGGAGTCATTGTCTGCGTACAGCCACAAAGGGGAGGAAACACAAGTCTTTTGAACTCAGATGACTGCGTGGTTTGGAACCTCCTAGTAGAAGTCCGACACACAAAAATCACCTCCGTATGTCCAAGTCCAATAAGATCCTAACAAATTGAGCGAGAAACGTCGTTTTTTCCAAAAGATCTTTAAATTATGCCAGTTCCTTCGCCTATATCCAATATGTCAGCAATGTACTGAATTCTTTCAAATAATTAATTATAACCACTTACTATTGTACTTACAGAACATGTTGGTCGCAGTTTGCCGGGTCTCGTACAACGAAAAATCCAGTTAAACAAAAAAACTACTCTACTCAGTGGTATTCAGTTTGATTTGGAAAACGCTCTAAGGTTATTTCCATGGAAATGTCAGTTTTTCCAATAGCAGTTTAGCATGAACATAAATGATTATATTAAGTACTGTGGAAAGCATACGCATGTCTGCTTCAACATTCGAGGAATGTACAGAAATGCTGCGTGATTGCATTTTTTACAAACAGCAACTGGATTTTGATGTTAACAGGAAGGTAAAACTCTGAGAATCCCAATTAGTGAGCTGATACAACAGCTGTAAGATCCGTAAAATTATTTTAGATTACTGATGTAACCGTGAAGGGACGTAGTAAGTCCCTCCATGATGTAACACGCAGATATGAAGAGAAAGACTGACAGCTAATCTTATCACAGTTAACGAACTGGTACTACTAGATTTCGCATTAATTGATAATGTTATCAGCTGACTAATTTCTCATGCTAAAATGTACAAGCAATTATATTTTGCTCCTGTCTTTCAAAAATATTAGGATGTAGTTTCGAACTGTTCGTTCCTTTTAATGATTTTTATCCCTATTTCGTGGCTTCTGATTGCTCTGGATTGCTGGTATCACATTTATATAGGAATTGCATAGTTGTAGTAAAGAATTTTGTACATTTTTTGCGTGTACTGCTAAATGGACATGAGTAACATTCTAATTGAACCATCACCTTAATCAATTACTAGAAGCAGTTTATACAGCGTCAGTGGGGTCATGATAAATAACCTGTTCTTCAATAATATGGATCTTCGTATTAAGAACACAGTTACGCTGTAATGGATGTCACTAGACTACCAAATAACCCAGAATTCATTTACTGTGTAGACGTTCTTCATATTTCTTTGTAATCTTACATCCTTTATAAAAATTCGTAATTGAAGACATATCAACCACAAAGTCAACAAAGATGAGTATCAAGAGTAACAATGCGCGATAAATGGAGCTAAAAACCTGGGAACATAACAAAACAGATTATCTCGAAGTCACACCGCATGACATGAAATAGCAAAACTGCAGGTGCTCAAATAAGGTCTTCAGTCATCGTTACGACGATTGATAACAAAAAGACTAGCTATTTCTTTAATGTCTTCTTCCTAAAATGACTAATTTTAAAAGAAAAGAAAAGACTAGAACGAAATAACTCTAAGTACCTCGACTGTCTCCCGGCCACTAGCTTGTGCTTGTAACCTGGCAGGTGTTAGTAGTTGAGCAACAGATCTGAAAGAAATCAAATTACTTTCATTAACAATCGCGACAGTGTTTGTTTCTTCCCAAGTGCTAATAGTTCCTCAACGATTGGAATAGCCGAAGGGTTAGAAACCTCACATGCTTATGGAAGTTCAAGAGTATTTTAAGGCTTTTGTAAAAATTATTTTCAGTTTTAAACTTGTACAAAACTACAATCTTCGAAGAACCAAAGATTTTCCAATTCATTTAGAATTTAGACTTTTAAATTTTGAACATTCCCAACGCAACCCCAGCTATTGCAAACAAAACTCTTATACTGGAAAATAGTAATATCCTCTTGAAGGAAATACTAGTTGTTCCATCGCTTTTGTGTTGAAAATAGATTTTATAAATAAAAAGCCAAAAAACGTTATTGAGGCTCTAGAAAACCAGAATTCCTTCTAAGTACAATAAAAAATGCTGAACCGAACTAGTAAAGACCTTCATATCGTACTACCTCTCTTTTGGTCAGTAAACCTCACGACATACTGGGATTTGTTAACTTGGGTTTGCAAGCATTTGTTACTTTCGCTTGTATGGATCACATAGGATTCATACAAACGTAAAGAAACGTGATACCAATACATACCTCATTGATGTATCATGTGCAATCTCTGCAACAATCCTTAAACAAGATGGTGACAAATTTACATGTTCGGCTGCAGCACGGATGGAAATTATCTGAATCAGCAGTATTAAAACAAAATTAATAATGAGAGCTACAAGACCTAACAAACCTTTTTTAGTTCATCAAGAGAGTAATCAATAGTGGGTATAATGAGAAGACGGTCCAGAAGATCGCGTGGGACTCCATGTGGAGACATTTCACCGGAACCCCTGACCATCAATTATACTATTGATTTAGTTCTTTGTTGAAGAGTAGTTTAGTCCCACAAACTACTTCTCACCTTACTTTGCTCATACCCCTATTTGTCGCGAAAACAACAATTGGGCTAATAGTGCTTTCGAGAGCTCTATGAAGGTATGTGAAACATTCAATATCCAACATATGCACTTCATCGATAAACAGCACTCCTGGCATTAATTCTGCTACACCCTGTAGACAAAACAATGATTAAGCGAAATACAACCACAACGTTGCTGAGATATTTGCAAAACTCTGGACCGCAGGTGTCTATGGTGGGGAACGAACGCGCTATTATCCTTTCCGGGGAGTAACGCGTTCACCACCACACCATGCGGGTCCTTTGTTTCGCACGTCTCTCAGCTATTTCTATCGATCTTTTTGCCACAGCAATCACCCGTCAGCGGGGTTGATCTGGGGAGCGCAAATCGGCATAGAACCCAGTTAAGCTATGGCTGTAGTTGAAATCACAATGTTTAACGTTTTGTTTTCTGCCTTCTATAATTTTCATGGCAGGTTACTAAGCGAAATACAACCACAACGTTGCTGAGATATTTGCAAAACTCTGGACCGCAGGTGTCTATGGTGGGGAACGAACGCGCTATTATCCTTTCCGGGGAGTAACGCGTTCACCACCACACCATGCAGGTCCTTCGTTTCGCTTGCTGTGGCAAAAAGATCGATAGAAATAGCTGAGAGACGTGCGAAACAAAGGACCCGCATGG
>UYYA01004071.1:0-119152 GCA_900624975.1 Angiostrongylus costaricensis | reverse complement strand
GCATGGTGTGGTGGTGAACGCGTTACTCCCCGGAAAGGATAATAGCGCGTTCGTTCCCCACCATAGACACCTGCGGTCCAGAGTTTTGCAAATATCTCAGCAACGTTGTGGTTGTATTTCGCTTAGTAACCTGCCATGAAAATTATAGAAGGCAGAAAACAAAACGTTAAACATTGTGATTTCAACTACAGCCATAGCTTAACTGGGTTCTATGCCGATTTGCGCTCCCCAGATCAACCCCGCTGACGGGTGATTGCTGTGGCAAAAAGATCGATAGAAATAGCTGAGAGACGTGCGAAACAAAGGACCCGCATGGTGTGGTGGTGAACGCGTTACTCCCCGGAAAGGATAATAGCGCGTTCGTTCCCCACCATAGACACCTGCGGTCCAGAGTTTTGCAAATATCTCAGCAACGTTGTGGTTGTATTTCGCTTAGTAACCTGCCATGAAAATTATAGAAGGCAGAAAACAAAACGTTAAACATTGTGATTTCAACTACAGCCATAGCTTAACTGGGTTCTATGCCGATTTGCGCTCCCCAGATCAACCCCGCTGACGGGTGATTGCTGTGGCAAAAAGATCGATAGAAATAGCTGAGAGACGTGCGAAACAAAGGACCCGCATGGTGTGGTGGTGAACGCGTTACTCCCCGGAAAAAAAAAAAAAAAAAAAAAAAAAAAAAATAGACACCTGCGGTCCAGAGTTTTGCAAATATCTCAGCAACGNGTTCACCACCACACCATGCAGGTCCTTCGTTTCGCTTGCTGTGGCAAAAAGATCGATAGAAATAGCTGAGAGACGTGCGAAACAAAGGACCCGCATGGTGTGGTGGTGAACGCGTTACTCCCCGGAAAGGATAATAGCGCGTTCGTTCCCCACAATAGACACCTGCGGTCCAGAGTTTTGTAAATATCTCAGCAACGTTGTGGTTGTATTTCGCTTAGTAACCTGCCATGAAAATTATAGAAGGCAGAAAACAAAACGTTAAACATTGTGAAAACAATGATTATTGAGAATTTAGCAAAACCTTCATAGAGTACTACTCCAGAATGAAAGGGCATGTGTGGCGCAGTTGTCGCCGGAGCCTTGCAACGCACATGTGGAATTGATCCAGCGCCCATGGCCCATCAAGCCTTCTTTCTCTCCGGAGTCGGCAAATTGGTACCAGACTTTTCTGGGAAGATAGCATCGCTGGCTCAATACATCGGTAGGCCACCGCGAGTCATTGTAAAGGCCAGATATGCATTCGATCATCTCCAAACCATGCTTGATGAAGTATAATGCACTGCGCATCACTCAGCGACTGATCAACGTCGAGAGTTTTATCCTTTTAGCTTTTACTCCAAAACGAAGCATTCTGATAAATTTGATTCCTTACCTACTAACTATAAAGAATAGTAAAGACTAGAAAAATCATAATGTTAACTTTCTAGTGATACTGGGATATTTGCAAAAGTCCGGATCGAAAGTGCCTGCGGTGGAAATCCAACACGTTATTACCCTTTCCGGAAGTTAACGCGATCGCTACCGCACCATACAGGTCCTCCGTTTTGCCTTTCTCTCAGTCTTGTTTTATAGGCGCTATCAGCAATCACCTGTTAATGGGATTGATCTGATGGCACAAATCGGTGTTGAACCCAATTAAGCTGAGTTTATAGTTGAAATCACAATGTTAGCTTTTTATCCACTGCTTACTACAATTTTTCACGGCAGAATATAATGTGGAAAGCAATGGCCGAGAGAAAGGCGAAACAAAGGACCCACATGGTGCGGTCCTGAACACGTTTGCTCCCGGGAAAGGGCAATAGCGGGTTCAATTCCCACTTCAGAAACCTGCGGTCCCAAGTTTTGCAAATATCTCAGCGTCATTGTGGTTGCACCCGAAAAACCGTCAAGTGCGAGTTGAGGGACTTCGATAGTGAACCGAACAGAGGTAACACGAACCAGATTTCAGGGGACAAAGTTTTCAACCTAAAAACACTTCGAAGTTAATTTTCGGTACGCTAATGTACTTCTATGATATTTTGTCTTTCATGAAATCAAATCAGCTAGATGGAAGAATCATGCTCGGTCTAATTTGGCGACTTAATGTGAATAAACACATCCATTTTGGGAGCGATTTAAGTAAGTAAAGATTAGATTTCAAAAGTAGGCTTTTACTAGAAGTTTCGCCAATTTATGTAGTTTCTTACAAGCTGCTTCTAACCAAATTCACATGATGTTCAAGCAGTGTGAAACCTACCTGATCTATGTAATCATTTACGACGTTATTGATTTCGGTACGAAGCTTATCTGAAAGCAAGAGGTGTAACTTATTAGCGAATTAAACTGATTTCATGCAACAGATAACATCAGAATAGAAACTGACACGGCTAACCTGTAATTTCAGTCTTTTTCGGCCTAAACAACTGACTGAAAAGCGGACCAAGGTTGCCTTGCTGTCCTTGCGGGTTAGCATTAGCCATATCCAAATCATGAAGAGTGACGTCCTGAACAAGAACTTCGTCCAATTTAAAGTACTCCATGTAGAAAAGACTGAAGTCAACATAAAGAATAGGAAGTTCACCTGCACGAGTTCTTTTGTTTTGTGAACATCGCCTTTTGGAAGAGGAACAAAATCATCAGCTTCAAGATCGAATTCAGATCCATAGACATCGCAGCGACCAAGGCGCTTAAACTTAGAAATATAATGTAAAGTAATGACAAAAAACATTGCTAAATCGCACAAAGAAAGTTAACCGTACCAACCTTTACAGCCCCACTATTGGCTTCAATGTAAATCACATCGCCGACTTCAATTCTTTGTTTAAGAATACTATCATAGATGCTGGGATCAAGTTTGAGCTGCTTACTTCCCTTTGCAGTTTTCAATGAAATTATGAGGTGTGATATTGTTTTTCCTGAAAGTTCACTCATTCTGTGCTGACCAATGAAGAGACAGGTTTTGACGTCATTTTCATCGAAATATTATCAGGATCAAAAAAAGAGGATTAGACAGCGACAACGTAAGCTAACGTTACTCATAGGAACCCCATGTAAACTTCCCATTTTCGTTTAAAGGTAGTTCACAATCTTAGTGAACTGTTCCCTAGAAGTAGGACGATTCCTATGAACTCCTAATAAATCAGAAACTATTGTACAAAACAAGACCTCCTACATGGTAAGGAATGTAATACCACGTAAACTATGAAAAACTCTCACTCAGTATAGCTTTTACGAAGATACCTTTGCACACATGGAACATTATTTGGTGCCTAGAGGATCCTAACAGTTTATCAAGTGCAACGAACAGTCAAAAACAACGAAAAAATGAAGAGATATGTCCAACTAACCATATCCACCAAGCGGATTGGTGGACTCAACCGGTGTTAGCTCAGTCACTTCACCTTCGTACACCTCTTTCTTTTCCTTCACACGCAAACCTCAAAGCAGTAAATGTAGACAGCTCAACATTACGAGAAGCCCAGATCAATCCCGCTGACGGGTGATTGCTGATGGCAGCGATAGGTAGAAAACTAGACGAGAGAAACGCAAAGGGCCTCAGTGGTGCAGTGTGTAATGCGCGAATCTCCGGAAAGAGTAATCATGGTTCGACCTAACCCGGGGTCCAAATTTTGATAATAGCTCAGCACAGCTGTGATTGCCAAAAGCAACGAACAAAAAAAACCTATTGCTCTTCTGAAGTTCTCCATTAGAACTTCTGTCTTTTTCACTTCGCTGGAATACACATCAGATGCCACGATAGGACAGAAGGGTACTTTGTCACCCAATTCTTGCGCCATCGCTAAAGCGATTGCAGTTTTACCTAGAACA
This sequence comes from Angiostrongylus costaricensis, assembly GCA_900624975.1. Taxonomy (NCBI): domain Eukaryota; kingdom Metazoa; phylum Nematoda; class Chromadorea; order Rhabditida; family Metastrongylidae; genus Angiostrongylus; species Angiostrongylus costaricensis. Next base: position 115,339 of record UYYA01004071.1, on the reverse strand, counting down.
CGAACTAATTAGTGGAAACTAATAAAATTCACTTTAAAATAGTGAGAGAGACAATTAGGTTTTGTTAGTTTAGAGAACAACAAAGTGATACTCATCGAGGACATGTTAACAAACGTCGTTCAAATAATATTCCATGCAGGAGTACAGTGAGAAAGAATGACTCGTAAGTGGAAAAAGCCAAGAATACCCGTTCCAGGTGGTCCTGCGATCAGCACTGCTCTACCAGCCATATTTTTCATCCTCACTAGATCAACAATGACACCAGCTGAGGTACGAGCCAAGGTCTGTCCGACAAGTCCACCTGCCTGCAATAATGTCCGTAAATAGCATCAATTTTAGAATCGTATACGAAAGAAACAAACATTAGGCAGAGCCTCTCGGGTTGTTGGATCTAGTCCGAGACCTTTCACGTGACTGTGTGCCGCAACACGAGCTTGACGTGCTGTGTGTTCATCCTGAACTTCTCACTAGGTGTTTTTTAAGACAACTTTACCAGCAACAGAGTAAAAATAGTAAAGGAAGTACGAAAAAAAAACGAAAACAACAACATCCCTCCCAACGATCTACCGCCTCATCGTGGCCAGCAGGTGTTCCTGGGTGTCGGACTGCGACTTACAGCGGGGGATTTGTCCCCCGAGCAAGGTCTCTCAAGTTGAGAAGGAGTCCAACCTCTTCATCAGGAGGCTCAGCTAAGAGTAAACTAATGGCAGGATCCACCACCATCCTGGTATTAACCTTGTCGCATGGTCGCAAATCTCCTTCTGATCCACAAAGGTGGCGACTGCCCATGGTGGTTACAACATGGGCAGACTTTGGCCAGGTTGACCTCGGGACTCCAGGAAAACACAATAGCTAAGCCAGCAAAACTCCGAAAAATGGAGATTATGCTGGCGCACGCACAACTAGTGATGACGGGCCGCCGAAGTATCCAAGTGAGAAAAAACACCAAACACCAAACACTACACAAAACCAATGTTAACCTCGTCGACGAATGTTTTTATAACATCTGTAGATGCAATCGGAGTCTCATCGACTTCCATTGTCATCTGAAAGAAGTGACATGAATTGTTTAATGGAAAACATGGCGTTTTTCTTCAAACACGAATAAAGAACAAACAATTGACAAAGTCGGTAAGAATGAATAAGTAAACAAACAATAAAAAATGAAATAATAAACAAACCAAACATAGGAAATCGATCTGTTAAACATTCACATTCAAATAAGCGAAATTTGAAAGCTATAGCAACACTTGTGCAATTGCATCCACTGTCATTCTAAGCACGTCTAAGAAGGCACGAGATCGCGTGCTGAAAAGGTTCAGGAACTTACACGGGTGTGCTCTAAAAGCTTAAGGGTAAAGCTGTTGCCGTTGATCAGTTCCTGAAGGATGCGCCATGGAATCGATTTTATTAAGCATCGTTGGAGGTGATTGAACGCATATCTGGCATTTATAATGACTGGCGGTGGCCTACCGATGTGTCGAGACGGTACTGTCATCCTCCCAGACAAGTCTGCTACCAAATTGCCTAGCTCGGAGGGATGGGGGGATTGGTGAGCATAGAGCGCAGGGATCGATCCCATGTGTATTGCAAGGCTCCTGCGACCACCGCGCCACACGCGTCTCACGGAGTACTACAAAAGTGTTTCATTACTACTCTATGGTTTTGATGCCCCTACCTTCTTCAAAGCTGCAGTAGTTCGAATTCGATGGTTCTTAAGTGATTGCCTATTGACAGTAATTTAACACTTTCTAGCCGAAGCAAGAGACTTTGTTCTATTGAAGTAATTCTATGTGTGACTTTTATACAGTGTCCTTTCAGAGTTGTATATGTTTAGATTCACAACTTTTAAAGAGTCGGCGACGAAATTTTCAAGTTTTTAGTACTCCAATGGAAGTTAGCCAGCTGAAAACCTGGGCGATACCTTAGGGAGCACTATCCTATTTTTCTAGAGGAGGTTCCGTTTGTGAAACAACCATGATGATGCTGAGATATTTGCAAAACTCCGGACCGTAGGTGTCTGTGGTTGGGAACGAACGCGCTATTACGCTTTCAGAGGACTCACGTGTTCACCACCACACCAAGCGGATCCTTCGTTTCACCTGTCTCTCAGCTAGTTCTATCGATCACTGTCATCGGCAATCATCCATCAATGGGATTGATCTGGGGAGCCCAAATCTAATGGTGTAGTGGTGAGCGCGTTACTCCCGGGAAAGGACAATCCCCATCGCAGACACCTGTAGTCCGGAGCTTTGCAAATATCTCACCATCATCATGGTTGCTTCACAAATAATACTCTGCCGTGAAAACTAGTAAGAGGCAGTAAATAAAAGTCAACATTGTGAAGTTCCGTTTGTTCACGTAATTTTATTTTCGAAATATCAGCAATAAGCAAGAAAAAAGAAGGAACATATGTTATGAGCTCTGGAAAATCAGGATTTCATCATAATAAAACAGGAGAACTTTTATTCTGTAGGTAATAAATTGCCGATTCCAGTTGTTTTTACTTCAATTGAGGACGTTCACTACAAGCTGAAATATATTGATTTGAAGTTAAAGGTGGCCACCGTTTTGCATTCCATGGCTCCTATAGAGGTCACGTCATCTCGAAAGTGTGAATATGTACTGGCTGGCATAGCACTGACTATTGCAAGATGGATTGTCTGGAGAAAGATCGAAGCGAAATGAGACGGTGGTTCAATTTAGGTATCAGAGGTTTTCCAATTCCTGTCATAACAATGGAGAAAAACTTCATTGATCAAAAACGTCAACTTTTTGCATCAAAATCATCATGAGCACTTGAAATGAAATCGTCAGAGTTCAGAGTTCATGAGGTTTTCTGAATGAATTTGAAATCGGTTTGAGAGATCAGCCTAGTAAGTTCAACATAGAAATCCTAAGATTAACAAAAACAATTTTATGAAATTATAGAAGCGGATAGGAGGCGAGTAGCACAGTGACAGTGATGTCCGTCATCACGAGCATGGTTCTAGTTCGATTCCGCTCCGGGCCAACCGAGCCCGTCATTCCGCCGGGGTCGGGAAACTTCAACCGGAGTTGTATGAGAAGAAACCACTCTCTGCCTTTCAGTTGGGACCACTCCAGCCTGGCTATTTCAGGACTCTAGGGAGAATTGCCTGACTAGCATTCCGCGACATTCAAGATGAAATGAAAATCCTCAAGCAGCACTAAAAGTTGGAAGATGTTCTTGAACAATGGATGCGCAGAAACGAATCGAATGTGGGAAGTGTTGGGATCCGCATAGTAGACGTGAGGACGAAATAGAAGCAGATTTATAGCATTGAATTCTCATGTTTGATGGGTTAATGTGGAGAGCAAATGTCGCTAACATTCGGACTCGGTGAGAAGTGGATGTAAGAACGTTAAGAAATCTAGTAAGATTTATTTCTGCTCGGTAACAATGTGATGATAAGATAAGGGAAAATCCAGAAAATTCACAATCCAGACAGCACAAGAGTTTCTTCGAATCAAATGATCATATTCGAACTGTGTTCTGCTAATAAAACACGCAGACACAGTGTGAACTTATTTTCTTCCCTATCACCGGTTAGAAAAATAGAAGGTAAGTGCAGTGGTGAAAGGTGCCGAAAATAAATTGTATAGTCGATGGTTTAAACCCACACTAGAACAACAAAGCTTTTCATTCCAGTGCTGTAGTGATAGCAACAATTATACATTCGTTATACAAACGAGATGTTTACGTATAAGTTTGTTGTGACGCAAAGTTTTTCGAGTTTATCAAAATGTATTACTACGCGTACAGCGCAGTAATTTGAGCTTCCCTGCAATACACACGTCATCTTTGGTTCGATCCACACTCCGAGCTCACAAAGCCTTCCATCTCTCCGGTATTGGCAAATTGAGAGTGAACTTATTTAAGATGTATTTATTTATGTGATCTTATAAACTGATCTTCTTAAGCTGACGCTAGGTTGGTACAGGTTAATACATCACTGTGCTACCGTAAGTCGTTCTTTACGCCTTCAATCAACTCTTACGATGCTTGATGAAGTCGAATGCATAGTGCAACCCTTATGGATTGATGGGCGCCGAGTTCTTCATCCTTCATCAATGTGTGTTAGTCACAAACGGTGGTGTAGTGGAAACCAGTGCGTCCTCTATTTCAAGATAGTTTGTTTCAAATAGTTTACTATTCACAAAAAATTTACTGCTAGATGATGGTTGGCCAAAGGATGTAATTCACTAGCAAGTTTTCTCTCCTATATGTCTAATGCAAAGTTCTTTTACTGACTGACTGACTGACTGATTCCTATGTGGTAAGGCAGATCCGTTGATGATTTCAGTCTAATGATGACTCCCGAACCTCCAACCTTCTCGGTTCTGTACAAGCATGATGGTTGCTCAACGTTTGGGAATCATTAATTTTGTCATAACCACTAGTTACTATCTCTTCTTTTTCCATAGCAGGGCACAATGTGAAATAAAACTATAAGGATATTGAAATATGAACCAAACTCGGGACTCCAATATGGAGACAGTGAAAATAATAGTGAGAGAAATGTATAGCAATGGCTTCGGGTTGTGTGGTGGACAGCATGGAAACCATCAGTAGATTCAAATCACAGATTCAAAAAAAAAGGTCCTGAATTTTGCACATATCTCGGCATCCTTGTGGTTGTACTTCACATTGTTTTTCTCTCTTGTTAGTGTTGCATTAAGAGAGCGGATAGCGCACTGATGTGATCCAGTGCTTCACGTGGGCCGCTCAACCTACCAAAGCACTTGATTGACGCTGCTCTGGTCCAATCAGCCCTTTCATCCTCTAGGGCTGTGAAATTGGTGTTAAACTAGTCTGTAATAAGCGGGTTGCTTCAATGAATGCAGAAAATCGCCTAGCACTGCAATCTCAGAATTCTAAGGCGCATTCAGTCGACCAGCTTTCAACGATGTTCGTGATGAAGGCGAAAAAATTTTGAAACAGCAACGGAAGCTACACGCCAAACAAAGTTCGAAGACCTTTGTGGGTGGTGGATAGAGGAAAGGAATGAAGGCGTGCTTCATCTGCCAATCATATAAGTAGAGAATTTTCGCGAGAATATTCCCGTCATACATGTTTTGTCTTGTTTTTCTTGGATAAGGACAGCAGTACTTTTATAGCTCATAGCTGAACCGAATCTTCACAAAAAGAAGACTATTGCAATTGCTAGTCGGAAATAGGCCTTCGAGTCAGTTCTCGGCACCGAATAATCACTAGCTTTTAGCAGAATGCTCGACTTTGTGAGGAAAATGCCATGCGGGACTTTTCGTAGTTGTCACAGGAAAACACTTCAAACTTGGGTAATTGTATATACATAAATGCAACATCAATACAACAGTAATATCGACGGAAAACTACTGGTACACAAATAAGACAAGTTCAAGGCTATGAGGTGCTGTACCTACTACTAAAGTGAGGATTACGAAGGCATAAGAATATTGCAAATAATACTATTACAACATTAGTACTATGACAACGGTAACTTGACAACAATGACAAGTAAGGGGATACGAACGATGGCGCCCGCACTGGCGCGTACAGTGGCCCAAATGTCGAGGACTAGAACAACAGAAGAGTGAGATGCAGATGAGCCCTGCATTAGACTAAGCTAGAGATCGTATGTAGAGCGGCTGGGTGCATTTGCACATTAATCGATGAGGATAGCAAGTTACTTAAGCATCGATGGCGGAAGTGACCTCTTAGGTAACGATATATCTGCAACGTGAAGTTTGAGCATCGATGGATGCCACCATTTCCTAAGAGATTATAGGCCAAAAAGATAACGACTGAAAAATGATAAGCCTATAGCGGTTTAACAAATACACTGCATAAGTTGGCCGGCTAGCGGCCTTGTACGCATGGCGTACCGTGTGGGAGGAATGGTACATGCCACCGATGGCGTTTCAGACAGAACGCGTTTGAGGATAACCGCCGCTACTGACAACACACCGCAGACCAGTTGATAAATAATGAACATTGACATGAGGATGAGGATGATGATGATGATGATGAGGATACACTGGACTGATGGAAAGCGTGACGTAGTGACGGTGATGCTAACTACTGTGCAATTCGCAACTGTCATTTAACAAGTGATTTTCTTCGTATTTTTGTTGAGCAAACGCGAGGTGTTACTACTCTTTGTTCACGATTAAGCTGACGTTTCGGCGGATTTCGGCTTCTTCAGAGCCTGGAAAGGTCAAGTTGATAGCAATCCACTCGGCCAGACGCCTTCATAACTAAACAAAGAAACCCCAAACAAAGATTTCAATCACTTTGAACACAGCTTTGCACACTCACCGCTTTCTATGAGGTTACCACTAAGTATCTCACGTAGAGACCAACCGCACAAAAATCACGTGGAATGTGCCCCTCACATCAGAAAAACAGTTTTATATACTGCCCTATATCACGCGTGATAATGAGGCATTCTTCCCTGCGGTTCATTTCGGATTTCTGGAGTTAATCCAGAATGCCTCGAGGGTTTTTCGCGACCGTGTTCTTGATTCGCGTGCTAGGATCATGACACATACTTCAAAGTCTTCCCCGTTATGTCTCTGGGTCCTATGCGTGCCTAGCGAAGTATTTGGTCTATGTTTGCCGGCTAGGTGTTCTTTTATGCAGACACAGAGGGTTCTGCCCGTTTCGCCAATGTATTTGTCTCCGCACGCCTTACAGGAGATCAGATAAACTATACCCGAGCTCATGCAATCACGTCTTTACCACTGGGGCAAATTATGCAATTTTGCATTGCACATAGACGGTCATATAGGCGGTTACGAACTCGGTGGCATTTCAACTACGTTTACCGAATTCTCTAGACCCGCCCTTCCTGAGCAGCGTTTTATAGCTGTACTTATATCATTTGAGATGATGGGTAGGATAAACGGGACCCTTCTATCGCTAGAGTTGTTGCTTGGAGGCCTACGATTTCCTCTACACCTATTCTGAGCTACAGTTTCGTAGCCATTAGAAACGGCTATTTGCCGTGCCAAGTTCCGACCATTTCTAAGATAACCTTGCGTAGGGTCGCATGTGGTTTACATGAACTTCAAGATAGACTCCGCAAAAANAAACAAAGATTTCAATCACTTTGAACACAGCTTTGCACACTCACCGCTTTCTATGAGGTTACCACTAAGTATCTCACGTAGAGACCAACCGCACAAAAATCACGTGGAATGTGCCCCTCACATCAGAAAAACAGTTTTATATACTGCCCTATATCACGCGTGATAATGAGGCATTCTTCCCTGCGGTTCATTTCGGATTTCTGGAGTTAATCCAGAATGCCTCGAGGGTTTTTCGCGACCGTGTTCTTGATTCGCGTGCTAGGATCATGACACATACTTCAAAGTCTTCCCCGTTATGTCTCTGGGTCCTATGCGTGCCTAGCGAAGTATTTGGTCTATGTTTGCCGGCTAGGTGTTCTTTTATGCAGACACAGAGGGTTCTGCCCGTTTCGCCAATGTATTTGTCTCCGCACGCCTTACAGGAGATCAGATAAACTATACCCGAGCTCATGCAATCACGTCTTTACCACTGGGGCAAATTATGCAATTTTGCATTGCACATAGACGGTCATATAGGCGGTTACGAACTCGGTGGCATTTCAACTACGTTTACCGAATTCTCTAGACCCGCCCTTCCTGAGCAGCGTTTTATAGCTGTACTTATATCATTTGAGATGATGGGTAGGATAAACGGGACCCTTCTATCGCTAGAGTTGTTGCTTGGAGGCCTACGATTTCCTCTACACCTATTCTGAGCTACAGTTTCGTAGCCATTAGAAACGGCTATTTGCCGTGCCAAGTTCCGACCATTTCTAAGATAACCTTGCGTAGGGTCGCATGTGGTTTACATGAACTTCAAGATAGACTCCGCAAAAAAGCTAGAGATGAAGCGCTAAATAGGTGCGAACAACAACAAATGGGGGCCCTACCAATAGCACCATTTCCCCCAACGTTCTTTAGACAGCAAGAGCCCAATAATGAAGTTGATGTCAAATTTCGGATGTTTGCGAATGAAACTCTCAAAGTCCTTAATCACTATCGCGCGAAAAGATACAGCTCCAACCTCACTCCAGTGCAAAAACGTGGTATGCGAGAGGTACGAGACCTGATAAGGTTGAAAAACCATAAGACTTTCCGTTAGTGATAAGGGTGGAGAGTTTGTCGTAATTCCTCATCAGTTAGATGTGGAGATAACGAAAAAGCATCTTGAAGATGCTTCGCTTTATCGCCCATCATCTGAGGAGGAATTCAAAAGTAAATACCGAAAACTAAACCACGAATGGGCCAAAATGGCAAGGGCTGCTGGTTTGAAACCATCAGTTATCTCTCAACTTAAAGTTGCCTTACCAACATGCCCCGTCTTGTACTTACTTATAAAAACTCATAAGTTAGTATCCAGCGATGATCTTGCGTCTAACGATCCATCACTATTTAAGGTTAGACCTATAATTAGCTGCGTAGACGGGCCAACGGACAGGATAACATGGTTTTAAACCCTAATATTTAACCAGTTGTTGAAACACATTCCAGTCCACCTTACGAATACCCAGATGTTTCTGGATCGTCTACGTACTGCGCAGCCCAACAGCGCGTGCATGATGGAGTCCTTCGGCGTTACCGCCCTTTATACAAACGTGTCGAATGACTCCGCAATGCAAGCCATATTCGAACTCCTTACACAACACGAAGGAGAAATAAACATGTATGGCTTCAGGATAGAGCACCTGATGGCACTCTTAAAAGAATGCTTGAGCTGCTCAATCTTCAGATGGTCTGAAAAGTATTACGCTCAAATANTTTAAGGTTAGACCTATAATTAGCTGCGTAGACAGGCCAATGGATAGGATAACATGGTTTTAACCCTAATATTTAGCCAGTTTTTGGAACACTTTCCAGCCCATCTTGCGAATACCCAGATGTTTTTGGATCGTCAACGTACTGCGCAGCTCAGCAGCGCGTACGTGATAGAGTCCTTCAATGTCACCGCCCGTTATATAAACGTTTTGAATTACTCTGCAATGCAAGCCATATTCGAACTCCTTATACAACACGAAGGAGAAATAAACATGTATGGCTTCAGGATAGAGCACCTGATGGCACTCTTAAAAGAATGCTTGAGCTGCTCAATCTTCAGATGGTCTGAAAAGTATTACGCTCAAATAAGAGGATTGACAATGGGACAACGACTGGCGCCAAGTCTTGCCATTGCGTTTATATCTAAGGTGGAAGCACCGGTTATTGATCTCGGGCTGCTACTCTACTGTAGATATATAGATGACTGTTTTGTCCTTTGCTCGACACAAGAAGAAATGGACAAGTGTTTCGAGTTGTTGAATAAACAGTCAGAGTATATCAAGTTCACCCAAGAAAAACCGAAAGAAAAATGGCTTCCATTCCTGAACGCCCAAATTAACCGATCAGAAAATGGCTACATTACGAAGTGGTACTGAAAGCCAAGTAGTAAAAATATCTTGGTTCATTACCTCTCCTCTCACCCCTCTCACACGAAAAGGGCGCTTATAAGAAACATGTTTCGAACAGCAACCAACGTGTGCACGGGAAGAGAGCAGAGAGAGGAGTCCCGGAACTTGGCACGGCAAATAGCCGTTTCTAATGGCTACGAAACTGTAGCTCAGGATAGGTGTAGAGGAAATCGTAGGCCTCCAAACGACAACTCTAGCGATAGAAGGGTCCCGTTTATCCTACCCTTCATCTCAAATGATATAAGTACAGCTATAAAACGCTGCTTAAGAAGGGCGGGCTTAGAGAATTCGGTGAGCGTAGTTGAAACACCACCGAGTAATCTTAAGCGCCAGCTAGTTCGTAACCGCCTATATGACCGTCTATGTGCAACTCAAAATTGCATAATTTGCCCCAGTGGTAGAGACGGTGATTGCATGAGCTCGGGTATAGTTTATCTGATCTCCTGTAAGACGTGTGGTGACGAATACATTGGCGAAACGGGTAGACCCCTCTGTGTCCGCATGAAAGAACACCTAGCCGGCAAAAATAGACCAAATACCCCGCTAGGCACGCATAGGACCCAGAGACATAACGGGGACGACTTCGAAGTATGTGTCACGATCCTCGCACGCGAATCAAGAACACAGGCGCGAAAAACTCTTGAGGCACTCTGGATTAATTCCAGAAATCCGAAAATGAACCGCAGGGAAGAATGCCTCATTATCACGCGTGATATAGGGCAGTGTATAAAACTGCTTTTCTGATGTGAGGGGCACATTATACTTCCACGTGATTTCTGTGCGGTTGGTCTCTACGTGACATACTTAGTGGACACCTCATAGAAAGCGGTGAGTGTGCAAAGCTGTGTTCAAAGTGATTGAAATCTTTGTTTGGGGTTTCTTTGTTTAGTTATGAAGGCGTCTGGCCGAGTGAGTTGCTATCAACTTGACCTTTCCAGGCTCTGAAGAAGGCGAAATCCGCCGAAACGTCAGCTTAATCGTGAACAAAGAATAGTAACACCTCGCGTTTGCTCAACAAAAATACGAAGAAAATCACTTGATCAATGCCGAGGTTAATAGAAAGTCGGTCGTGGCTGTCATTTAACAATGATATGATGAAATGAAGTTAATGCACAGTAATTACTGCGTGCAGTATGACTAAACAACTACGATAACCTACATCGGTGACACACGAGATCAATACGGTACGGATCTAATGAGCCGGCGAACCCCGACACGAGTTAGCCTGGATAACAATTAACGAGGCTATTTATATGCTTCTGGAAAAGGCGATATTTGGCACAGGTCCAGCATCTTTACTGGAAACATTTGTCGGCTACCGTCTCCATGTCCTCTCAAAACCACGTATCATCTGACGAAAGATTGCTCTTGCAAACATCTTCATTCTCTTCTTGTTATTGTACGCATGATGACTTTTGGACAGTAATAACAAACAATGAGTTCAGATTGCAAAAATAGGTTTGCATAACAAAACTGTTTACAGCGATCGAAGTTGCTAAGGATGTGATCGAAATATTTACGTACTACGACATTTGCTAGGCAACTTGAGAGCAGTGGATATGATCCTTAATACTGAAACATACAGTAGTGGATACAAATATATATAGGAAGAAATAGAAACTATTCTGGGAATATTTGCTATAAAGGCGGTGATCGGATCCAGTACAGAATCCAGTTACCAATATAGTGTTAAAGAGGCATGTGTTCCTGAGAATACGGTCGATTCCAACACGGGTCTTACCGTTAAGAGACTTCCATGTCCAATGATGATTTTCTCTCCCTTAGAGAAATAAATGTCCATGGAAGACGCACAGTAGACAGGATTCCTGCATGACAGTTTTCATTCTCATTTCGCTCTCCTATTCCAAATTTCGCCATCCCGTATTCATTTTCGTCGGTTCTTTCTATTCTGCTACAGAGCTCCCCAGCAATGAATCTATAGGACTTTTCGCTGTGGTTCACTTTTTCGAGTTGACTGTGGTAGGCGTCCAATTTGCCTCCCATTAGGTGCAAAAGTTGATTAGTAGCAGTTGATGATAGCGAATTTCTTTCGAAGCGGAAGTTGACCAAGCGCTCTGATAGAATGTCATGTTAGGTGACTAGATGAGGAAGAGGTGGATGTAGGACAAAGCTAACGTTTCCGACATTTCGTATTGAGAATTTCTGTCCACGAATGACAACGGTTCCATCATACTGGCGTATTTTGGCCTTCCTCCTATTTATCTCTTGTAGGGCGATCACATGGAACGCGGTGCGTTCAGTGGCCTCAAGAAGAGTCTGAAGGTCGGCGTCTGAAGAGACTGTTCCGACGTTACAGGTGCAGAGCAAAAAGCAGTATCCGTGGAGTGTCATCATGCATGAACTCATTTTATCCGCTTACATTGGAGCTCTGTGCAACACGAGATTTGGTCGCCTTTCACGGGTTGTCTCACTGTCCGTTGTCATAGACGGGGGCCCTCAGTGTGCGTTTACTGAGGGCGGAGCTTTACTGGTTTGGCTAATGTGGTTCTCTACAGTTACGGGGTTAGTCTGGCCGAAGCCTTCGTCTTGTCGCACCACCACATTCAGCGGCCAGATTTTGTGGATCAAAGAAAGATTTCCCAGCTTGCCACTAATTTGATAAGAGAACGGTAGCAATTCATGGTATCGGTATACTCTTAGTTCGGATTCTTAATGAAAACGTCGAACTGCTCCACAATTTGTAGGACCTGATGTGGAGGTGAACCGCTGGCACTACAATTGCGAATAAGGTGCAGCTTATCATAAACGGGTTAGCCCTTGAAGCCGCCACTATGCCAAGTTTACTGTTTAGAATGTTTGCATAATGAGCACATATTGAAAAAAAGACGAAGTGTGGAGAATAGCAATTTATTTGGGTTATCTACATAGTAACCATGTCGCCTGCAGAAGTTCCAGATGTAGTGCCCATTGTTGACGTTCCACCACTAGTCGTACCACCACCTGTTGTGCCCATAGCTGAAAGTCCTCCTGTTGTATTTCCACCTAGTGTAGTTCCACCTATCGTACCGCCTGAAATTAGGATATGTAAAGTTTGTCCTCTTATTCACCATTATTAGATTCAATTTATGACAGTCTAATTAATTGTAAATTAAACATAGTTTAGAGAAAACAAATAGCTCATGAAAAACAGACAGGTCAAACAAAAACGTGGTACGTTCTGTAAAAAGTGCGTTCGGTTAGACATATGACGAAGACAATGAGTCGTGGTAAGGGGCTTCCACAAACAAGGAATTTAAGCTCGCTAATGACAAAGAAGCTGGAATAAACGATGCGATTCATCTTCTCTTCTCTAGTGGAAAATCACGTGACTAACTGACGTTAGGGGATATAAAACGATGAAGGAAAAAGCCTTTGGCCTTGATCAACCCAGAGCAGTGCTCCTCCCATTCAACTCTAGTCGTGGCAACGTAGAGTGCGTACTTGGCCTCTAAAATCACTTGAGCTGGCCTACCGATGTATCAAGTCAGTACTCTGATCTTCCCTGACAATTCTGACGAAAATTTCCTGAACTCGGAAGGACGTAAAGCTTGGTGAGTCTGGGTGCGCGATCGAACACCAGATAACGCACATGTTGTAGGGCACCTCTAACCACGGCGCTACACGCCTCTTTGTGGAATTATATCATTGACAATTGAACACCTAATTGGATTTGGAATTGATCATTGATTTTATAGGTGTATATAGAGCAGTGAATAGAAGTGACATGCAATATCCGCATGGACACTGGGTCGATCGTGTCCCGAGATAATCAAGCCTATCATCCATTCTAAGTTGGCAATTCCGTACGAAACTTATCTGGTGGGTTAAAAAACACTGGTTTGAAACATCGGTAACTCATTGTATTGGCCAAATATACAATCAAACACATATACAATGCTACGAATAGATTCGAATGCATATTTTCACTTTATAGTAAGAAGTGTATGAGGAAGAGGAACCATACCAGCAGTTGTGGTATTACCAAACTCTGAACCCGTAACACCACCAGTAACACCAGATGCATCACAGCCGTAACGTTTGTACATTCCACGATACCTGATGGATTTTTTTTCTTAAAGCGTCATTTTGTCAACAATATACCCTACAGGTGGTTTTTAATGCAGTAATTATTATTGGCATAAAACTCGTAAATGTAAAGTTTTTTTTCGTACATTTTTGGTGAAAACAATCCACAAACCAGTCCGTGTACACAGTACGACGAGCGAGATACAGTATCGCACCAGCCAAAATCAAGGCAAGCAATGAACCGATGAAGAAACCGAAGAATATCATCCAGATCATCCAACCAGAACGCGATTTAAACTCAAAGGCTTCGGACACTTAAAGGTAGAATCAGTAGTAGTAAAGTAATGAACGGCGTTATTTTTTCCTCTTTAGTCATTTTTTTTCTGGCTTGTGACTTATTTATAAAGTACTGAAGTTAGTAAAATCCGTCGTACCAGTTCCAATGATTAAAGAAATGCTTCGTTTCTTAGTTGTGGTGACCGGCGCTACAGCGGATACGTTTGGTGTCGGGCTTGCCTAGAAACTTCACTGAATCACAGCTATCAGTTCTGACGATAATCGTTACCAGTTCACTCGTTCCTACTTTTTTATGCCATCAAAAAAAAAAACTGGATTGGATATTATTGATCCATCTCATTCTTATGTTAACAACAAGGTTTCTTTTCAGGATATTGCTTGATTTCTTTCATAATTTCCCTCCTTTCATCCTAATGTCATCGTCAACTTACCGTCGCTATTGTACCGAGTGTTGCTCGAGGTTTCGCTGTCGCGTATGTGATATATGATGATTTGTCAGTTGATACCGAATCAATTGAATTGTTTCTATCGATTTGATATACTTTACCGTTGTTCTCGCCCTGCAATTATGACTGCTGTAATACTATTTATCTCGTGCAATAATGTTTTTTTTTCCTACGTAACGCACCAAATACTTGATTCCCTTCCTTCTTATGAGGCAATCATGATGAGAGAAATACAGTACTATGTGTCCATCATGATTTACATTAGTACTGGATGTGACTCGTTCGCGGCCTACTGACCATATGGAGAACTGGAAAAAGAACTAGACACACCACACGCACACATTGCACGCACATACACACACATACACACACGCACACATGCACACACACATACACACATACACGCACACTCACCACAAACACACACATACACACATGCACACACACACAGGCACACACAAAGGTACACACCGACACACCCTTTCGCCATCGAAATCGAATCCGATTTGAGTGGGCCGAGTAGTCATTTGATCAGACATGTCTGTACCTTTGGTAGCTTTCACTAATCGAATAGGAGCACCGTTTTCTGAAAATACTCGTTTTGGAAAGTAAATGAACACTACGTTAAAGTTTTTTCTGCTATTCTAGTTCACCTCAACCTCTACTAGTTTATCGCCTCATAATGGGCTTGTGGTTGTTTCTGAGCTTCCCACCTAGAATCTTTAGCAAGGTTTGTTCCCACAGTGGGTTTACCGAAGCTGATGAGTTTGATATTTTTGTCTGATCCGTCAGTGAGGAATAAACCTAGCTACAGTTTTGCAGGCTGTTTATACAAGACTAACTAGTTTTTTCGAAAATATGATGTTCTTTGTGGCCGTCAAGAGGACGGAGCCTACCGTGTAAATCTGTCAGGCATGAAGACTGAAAATTTACAACGTGGGATGTTTGTTGCGTTTACTCACTGATCACAGGTGATAAGAGGTAAAGGTGGTTCGTAAAAACAACTTGGCATTTATAGTGCTGCTTTCTTGTTTTTTTTGTGGCATGGGTCACTGATAACGCAGTGGGAGAGATGCGTTTAGTAAAATACGCAGTGCCCTGGTTTCACACCAACCCTTCTTTCCTTCTGTGCAGGCATACTGATACCAGACTTGTATAGGAAAAGCTTTCGTCGATTCGGCGAGAGCTGTTACCGTCTATAGTAAAGATATAGGAACGGCTAACACAGCTAATCTTCGATTCCAGGAGTGATCATCTGAACTGAAATAAAGCAACATTCCGAAAGAAGACCGAGATCCTCAAACAGCAAGGGATCCACACGAAAATCTGAAAACCCTCGTCGATAATGGATGCGATGAAGAGAATCCAATGAAACAAGTGCTGGGAACCGCGAAATAATATGTTGAAAATAACGAACAGGACGACAAAAAATGTGAAGCTACTGGCGTTGATCAATCTCTGAGAGAAAATGTAGCCATACGACCTTATAAAGCGTCGTTAAAGGTGATGTAATAAATATCCAGGCTGGACAATGACTTGCAGAGGCTTACCGATCCGTCAGTGCTGCTATGCTCCCAAACAAGTCTGGTACAAATGTTCGGCGCCGAAGGGACTGATAGATTGAAGGTTTGGCGTGCCCGGAATGCAGGATATAGCCAGCGATAATGTGTATATTGCATGGTACAACCATAACGGCACTAGATACGCCCCCCATAAAAATAAATATGATAGTAGGAAAAAATCGTGGAAACACGGAAACTTCTACTGACGTGCGCCTGGCATTGTAACAAATCCGTTACGAATATAAACATTCAGAAGATCGGCATCGTCGCAAAGGAAATTATTTCCAGCAACACCCTGTTGACCTCGTAAGCAGATTCGCATCCTAAAATTTTTCGGTGAATCGGCAGATCAATCAAAGTCATAGAGCACACCTGGCAAGAAGAAGATGACTCTTAAAAAACCGATTTGCTCACCATTCACATTTAGCACCATCGACGAAAATCAGCGAAAATATGAAGAAGTTTGGTGGCATTTTATAATAGAACAATTGGCCTAGATCACATCTAAAAAATTCTGCACCGTTTTATTTGTGAAAAACATCTCTGCAAAAAACCTTTGTCTTTTTCCTTCTTTGGTTTTTTAATCGGTAACGCTGAGAAGTTTGCACTTACCCTGCATTACAGTCGATCGACTTCAACGGCTCAATTTGACCTTTGTGAAGAGATCCGCCAAATGTTAATTGATTACCACCTTGATACATTCGCTGAAGGAAAGTTTGAAGGAAAAAATATAGATTTTAGTGGTAGTATGTACTGTTATGGCATTTATAGAGCTGCCAGTAACTTCCAGTTCTTATGGTAATTAGTTTACCTTGATCTGCAGTGGCCAGATTGCATTTCGTAATACTGTATTTGGTTTTATTTACTACTATTATTTATTGTTCGGCTAGACGATGCAGCGAAGCGGCCATGAGGTCCATCTGGAAACTGGGTGCTGATTCGACCTTTTCCCAAACCTTCTCCCCAACCTACGTGGGAACGCGCTATTTTGACTATCTCCATGATTAGAAAGAGAATCAACTCGACTACCATCCTACAATATCCAAAAAGAAGATGAAAATGCCCAAACAGCAACAAACCCATACGTGAAATGTTCAAAGACGTTTACGGGCGATGAATGGAAAGAAAACGAATCGAATGCAAGAAGTGTCAGGATCCGTCGAGTAGATGTGACAACGGGTCATATAATAGCAATAATAAATAATAATTATTTGCTATTATTACTCTTACTCAGTTTACTTAAATATTCAAATGTCGCTCGCGCGCGACTGGTTCAATCGCGTGAGGGTCCCGTACTAACGAAAACCACAATCCTTTCGAAGACGGAAAAATTATACTAGACTTGCCTAAGAGGATGAAACTACTGATTTCACACATCACTAGGCAATCATAACTTATTATAGAAGCTAAATATGTATCCCATTACCTCCATGGTGCTACGAATGGAATCGATTGCAGGACGCACTTTAAGGGATTGTCTAACCTTGATCATTTATAATTCATACATGACCAAATCTTCGCTTAGTAAAACCCAATGATTTTGATATGGAACGATACTATTCGGGCAACCCGGACAACACATAAAATTCAGATGGCTCGGAACACGCGCCCAATTTGGATGACCATGTGTTTCGGCTGTATCGAAACAGCGGTAAACGATTCGCTTCAATCAGCATTGCTAATAGCAGACAACGAAGAAAACAAAGGATTCTTGAAATTCTTGGACTTTTAGTCGTTCTTCTTTCTTCAATGAATTAAGTTCAAATTGGTCATGTCGGATTTCATCACATTGTTCATCATCACTTTTTTACAACACTTGAATACTTGAATGGCCCGTCCTCACTGTTTGCGCAGGCCTCAGTATAATCTCCATTTTTCGGAGATTTGCTGGTTAAGCTATTGTGGTTTCCTAAAATTCTGAGGTCTGCCTGGCTAAAGTCTGCCCTAGGTCGTCACTACCACAGGCAGTCGCAGCCCTCGTGGATCAGAGGGAGATTTGCCACGATGCGACTTTAATACCAGGACGGTGGTGAATCCTGGTATTGGTTTCTCTTAGCTAGGCTTCCTGATGAAAACGCCGGATATAGAGAACGTTCTTCACGAATATTGGAATGTTCTCTATGTAAAACATCTCAAACCTTTTCAAACATTTCAAATGCTTATGCCATCACCTTCTCTCCATCACGATCTGATAGCCGTATGTCTAACATTTCGCTGGCGCCTATCTCGTAAAATATCTGCACTTACGGTCCTAGGCTTTGAATATCGCCCTATCAGATTGCAATGCTTAAGAAATGTTTCCAGCACTCATCTTTCCGCCTACTGTAGCCTGACTTCGTCTACTGTAGTCTGACTCCGCCGAGAGCAAAAGGCATATAAACGGCTCCACGGTTAGCTAGTTCATGTTACAGCAATGCTGCCCAAGTCACCGTATCCGTTCCTCACATTCATCTCATGTAGTAGAAGTCATATGCCAATCTTTTCACTCATAAGCAACCTGAACACCAGTGATCAGGCTGCGCCTACTTGTATCATTGTTGCACAGTTGCACTGTTATGCTATAATAGTTGTATAATTGTGATAAACGGTTTGATTACCCACGTTTGAAGTGACCGGTATTGTGACTGCTATTTAGAAGAAGACCCGCGTGGCGTACACAAAGGCGAGCAGCTAATTCCGAGCGAGTCGTCTTAACTACATGGTATTCCTATATCAACGAGCCGTCCCAACACCGGACTCCTTCTCAGCTTGGAAGACCTTGCCAATGGGGTGATTCACCCCACTGCAGATCGCAGTCCGACATCACAGAAAGAGCACCTTCCAGCCGCCTTTTAAAAACCGGATTCACATGCGCTTGAAGTATTCAGATAAAAATATGGTTTTCGAAGCGACAAATTCGTTAACAAAATAAGTGGTGAAAATTAATAACAATAACAAGGTAATAAAGTCGTAATGAACTGTCTTCACAAAAATGTTATGTTTCTGTATGATTAAATAAAATGAATGGATTTTATGATAACGAAATGATTGTGAGAAATGAATGAATTAAATGCGTGTCTCACTCGTGCATGATAGAAGGTCGGTTGGAGATAGAAACCAGGATAATTCTTTAGAACGTCCCTTATTTTCTCTGGCTTATTCTGGAATCTGAAGGAGTTGTTGTTATTAGTAGTTTATTTATGAGTCCGAATAACCAAAAATTGTATTCCTTTTCTCAGTAGTGAGCTAAATATGGAATAGATGTTAACAATGTTGCAGTTTGCTTATAACTTGGACCACTTTTCATTTGTTAATGTCATATTACTGGTATCCTTTGACCCCAAATTTTTATTCGAGTTGGAGTTTTATGGTTGCTAAATTATTCCTCACCTAGAAACATCAAGATGATCATTTTCAGGTGGGCTTAAGGTTGTCAATAACCACTCCCAGGTAGGCTTTAGGCTGTTAACAATCACTCTTAGGTTGGTTTAAGCTTGTCGATCCTCGCAGTTACCGACTGACGTGGATCGGAGTCAGGATTACGGCATTCCGATTGAGCCTTTTTGAAGAACGGTAACAATCCTCTTCATAAGTTTGCTTATAGGGGTTTGGGTTTCGGCTGAAAAGACTCTCTTACCTTCTAACCGAAAACAGTTGTAGGTTACCTAGATAGCCTCACACTAAAATAGTTATGTTCTCCCTGACCACCGAGAAAAGCGTAACCTTCTGGTCAGCTATAGCTCAAGAGACGGACGAGCGCTTACTAGTGCTCACCCGAATTACTATGATGATTAATGGAATAACAGGTGATATGAAGCCAAAAAAATCCCAATGAAGTAGTTGTGGTGAAATTCCTTACGCTGTTATCTTTCTAATTACTAGTTGATTAAGGAGATTAGAGGAGATAGTGGCGAATGAAGGGATTCAAAACACAAAATATTAAGCAGAATGGTCTCAATAACTAGTCTTACAAATCGATGAAACAAACATCTACCGGTGCCTCAAGTGATGCTCCTGAGTGAAAGTAATTTGACAGCCTGGGTCTAAAGTGATCAGTATTTCTCCTTTTTTCACCTGAATAAGAATTGCTCTCTAAGTGGACAACAATGACCTTGACCTGTATTAATTGTTTAGAATTTATAACTGAACCCCACTATTCAACTAGGGAACTATTTCAGTTGCGGTCTATCGAGTCGCTCGCCGTCGATCAATACGCACGCTATGAACGGTGGGCAATTAGTAAATGACCGCCGCGCTTCGTTAATGTTATTCATTTCATGCTCAAATGAACGTCAATAATCCTAATACAGTATTTTGTTTTAAATGTTTTATTGCAATTTATTAGTGGATATCAGAATGATTTATGTTGACCGCAATAAAAATACACTAAAGCGATTGAATTTTCAAAAAAAAAAGAATTCCATGAAAATCATAATGGTGCTGCTGTCGCTTGGGACAATGAATAAATCTTCCTCAGCTCTAGTTAAGAAAATTTTAGCTACGACGGTTTCCATTACCAGGGAAACAAGAAATTACAGTCGCAATTCATAGCTAAAGAGGAGATGTTCTCGTCGATCAAGAAACCAAGGCTGGATACGTTTGTTGAAATTCTTCGATTTTGTTGGGAAAGAAATATCTCTACAAAAAGGAAACGATTTCGGCGACAACATTCATTTTTTTCCATATTAATTTGTATAGCAATTATCAGAGTGCAGTGGTCGGAGGTGGCCTTCAACACACACGTGGAATCGATCCCTGCGCCCCTGGCCCACCAAGCCTTTCATCCGTTCAGGGTCGGCAAATTGGTACTAGACTTGTCTGGGAGGATAGCAGCACTGGCTGGATACATCGGTAGGTTACCGCGAGTAATGTCAAAGGCGAGGTATCCATTCGGTCACTTCTACACGATGCTTGATGAAATCGAACGCGTGGTGCATCCCTCAAGGATTGATCAACGCCGAGAGCTTTATCCTTTTTATTTTATAGCAACTAAATAGTAGTAACAATAGCACTGATAATTAAAATAATTGAAAGCTTTTGAGCTTTATCCTTTTTCATAGCGATCATCAGGATTGCGTCTAATAAGACATCAAGAACGGTATGAGTAATATATGACTCACATGCATTGATGTTTTTGTGTACACGTATTACGGTTACGTACTAGGTAGGTTCTCACCAAAAATTGGCATGTGTTGTCTAAAAGTCGTTTTCGTCTGTTGTCATGCATATCATTTAAAACAATCACAGGAAATATAATTTCTGACGCAGGCGACTACCTTTGATTTTATGCACCGACTGCTTGGGACAACGAATTTTCGCAGCAAGTGCGCTCTATGTACGGGCAAACTCGTCCGAATAAACGTTTTTTTGTAAATTGGTAGGTATTTAGAACCGCTTTTCATGGACCACGTTTAATATAACGTTGGAGTTTGATATGCTATCGATTTGACATGAAAACCATAAGAAACAAACTCTTCGACATTCGGAACGATATGCGCTAAACCAATGCATAGCAACCTCAAAGTCGTTTCCAGTATTAGCCACATTAGTTGCTGTGACTAATTTTAACGCATATGGCAGCCACATTCTTATACTCTTCGTTTCGCATAATTCTTCATCATTCCCGGGTTTACATACGATTAGCCTGGAAAATTAAGTGAATTGACCATGTGACGCCACCAGCGAGAGCAGTTTACAAAGAGGTTTGAAGTACAATAATTCTTACCAAACGTCGTCGTCTAATAGGATTTTGTGTACACTTTCACTTACAGTTTAAATAATTCCCACAATTTATTTCTGCTATTCTATTTCTTTGTGGGAGTACGTGTAACGCAGTTTTTATATGTTTATTGCTCGGTCGTCAGATGTCGATTCAATCACCTCAGCGATGCGAAGCAGTAGAATGCATGACGGATTTCCTAAAGATTGATACACTGCTCGGTCAATCGCTGGATTGATCTCGCCCGTGCTGCGGGGTCACCTAACGCTGTATCGCTCCGGGGTTCGCATGTTGGTTCGCATACTTGTCTAGGAGGGTCAAAACACTGACTAGAACATCGGCTGGCCATTGCAATTCATTGCACACGTCAGATGTCGATTCAATCACCTCAACGATGCGAAGCAGTAGAATGCATGACGGATTTCCAAAAGATTGATAAAAACGGACGCTTTGTTTTTTTCCGTTTACTTATTTCCTCGTATAGAATTATAATCCACGGATGACCTCATATGAGGGATCCCAAGCCGGTTAGTCGCCAGGCTACGTGGCCCTTCCCCAGGTGGCGGATAGGGGGTTAATCGTGGACCAGATGCGAACTCTGCTTCCCCGAGATGCAGGTGGATCCAGGGGATTAACTCCTTGTTTATGCTGCCTGATTTGGCACATACTTTCTGTATTTACGAGACGTATCCATACACGCGTGTGTGGGTGCGTTCTAGTCTATGCAGATTGTATTCTCTTAGTCAGTTCTCCTTCTAGTCAAAAACCTGCGATCAAGTGACAGCGAAGTATATGGGAGGCGGTTAAGAGTCGTCTCCAACAAATAAGCTCCATGTCCACTCTGGGAGAGACTACAAAGCTACCCGTGAGTAAACCCAGCCCTTACAAACAGAACTTAGCAAACAATACGTGGGTATCAAAAGCTAAGCACAGTAAAATAAACGGTCCTCATTCCCTTGACTCCGGAAGAGTCCCTGACATGGTAGCGATAGGACGAGTAGGAGAGACTGCTAAAATCTCAACGCCATTCTAGGTTGCCTAAATCGCAAGGAACCAGAGTGATGATCTGTGCCTACTATCTACGCCAACTTTCACCTGAGCCCTCGATGGTGGACAAGATCATGCAGGCAAGAAAGATTAGGTACGTCATCGGGCTGCCCGAGACGGGAAAACGACGTCCATTCAACGCCGCCTATGATACCTGAGCGGAACGGTTCCTCGGAATATACGACAGCAAAGGAGTTCAGCGCCGGGGTTTTCGTCAACACGAGGTTGGTCATGAACATCGATTCGTTTGAACAACTAACAACCTAAATCGGACGTTTACGATTGAACGGATATGGATGAATACCGGGTTTGCAAACCTTTTTCGCTTCAACACCTGCATTAAACTATGAGAAAAAGAAAATTGGAGGCTGTATATAGACTTGAAAATCTATGGAGAAGATTATGCATTCTCTAGGATTGGCATTGGGGATTTTAACGCTAATGTTGCAGCCAAAAAAACGTCTGAAGAACGTCACATTGGAACACTCATGGGTTAGAATCTGGCCATATTCAGCTCACTAATCAGCTGTTGGAAAGATGCCGTTCTTGATAACATCGATGAAAAATGCTACCACCTCATTCAACATCTTTGCGATAGCGTTGTGAAAGCTGAGAGTTTGAAAGTCACCAAGAGACGTCTGTCTTCAGAAACACTCGAGCTGATACGCCGGCGTGGAATCGCACGAGCTGCAGGTAACCGCGAACTAACGTTCGAGCTTGCAAAACAATGCAGGCAGGCGATAAAAGATCTTAAAGAGAGAAGAGCAACAGTAATGGTCGAAGCTGTAATGCAAGGTTCCTGCTCATTGAAAGACTAGAAGGATTGTACTTTTGTTCAAGAAAGTGACGTCCGCGATAGCGGCAACTACCGCACAATTTGCTTACCGTCTATTGTCTAGAAACTTTCCAGTTGTGGCATCTTAAACACGATTGACAGAACACTGGATGAAGGACAGCCATGTGAGCAAGCAGCGTTTCGTAAAGCATTCAGAAGGATCACACCTACAGAATAACGTGACTCAATAAAGATCGCGAGACTACAAGAGACCGTTTCGTTTCACTTTTATCGATTTGAAGAAAGTTTTTGATTCAGATGAGACAGAAACAGTCACAGAAACCTTGGACAGTCAAGGATTCCCTATTCAGTTTATAAAAATTCTTCATGAACTGTGTAAAATTTGACAACCAAGATATCACCATTCTATAGCGATATTAACATTCACGTCAAAACAGGGCTTAGGTAAGGCGACACCACCTCGCCAAAATTATTTTCCGCCATCCTCGAGAACGTCATGTGAACATTGGAATGGACAAACATGGGCGCAGGAATCGATGGTAGGCATTGACACCATCTTCACTTTGCTGGTGACATCGTTCATACAACACCTAACATTATGCAATTGGAACGAATGCTTGCCGACGTTGATAAAGGATGTAAATAGATTGCACTTCGATTAAATCTCTCAAAAACGATGTTCATGAGAAACGTTTGGTTAAGTACGCATCATTTACGTTCGACGAAATGAATATTTTCGAATGCTCTAACTGCGTCTAAGTCAGGAAATCAACATGATGAATGACTTAGCTACAAAATTGATCAGAAGGAAACGAGCGGCTGGAGGAGCCTTCAAGAGCATTGAGGATGTGTTGAAGAGAGCAAGGAACACCCAACTCCGTGCGCGCCTTTTCGATTCCAATATACTTCCTGCGTTAACGAACGCATGAAAAAGTCGTTGCGTAAGTAGCGTAAGTGAGAGGTCACTTAGTGTTATAGAGCGCAGTTGGAAGGACAATGCTAGGACAATCTCCTAGCACGCAAGTGAAAGAGGAGATTCCAACTTTCAAACCTACATCAGCGATCAAATATCGAAGACACCGTTCTATATACCAAACTGTCGAAAATAAGGTGGGCCGGACACCTCATGCATTTGAGCGGCAATCGATGGACAAGAACAGTTAGTGACTGGATTCTTCGGGATCTTAAACGTACTTCATGATGACCACCAATCTGGTGGACAGAGTTTTTCATGAAAATCCTAGAAGAAAGATGTGGAGGAAAAGCATTCCCTTGAGAGAGCAGAACCCACTGGGATACTCTAACATGCGACAGTAAAAATTGAAGACTTAACTGGCTCTCGCTCGAGTCATTCGACGATCAATGAGATGACATGCGATACAGAGGATACTGCTGCATTTTCTGAAAACCATGTCATTTGGGTGAAAGAGACGAAATGTACAGAGAAGACATCAACCGGAAACACAATTAGCCCAAAAATCCCCACGCCCAAAGTGTTCGACGACCTTCTGGATGGTGGATGCGGCGAAAACAATCGGATATAGTAAGTGCTGGAATCCGCACTGTACGTGATGTGAAGTCATGTAAATAGATAAATATAACTGCTTTCTTTTATAGCAATTTTGCTGCAAGTGCGGATGCGAACCAAGGTGAACTTGACCACAAATAGATCTTCCAGTTCCCAGAATCGTCTTTCCATTAATCTCGGCAATGGATTACAAACGCGTTGTTTTCTTGCTAAGCAATCGCGAGGTTGTTATACAACATACGTTTACTTTCATGTAAAACACGCAATACAACACAACAATAGCTGAAGTTTCAGCAGTATCGCCTTCTTCAGCGGCTGGAAAGGTATATTGATATAATTTACTGCGCCAAACGTTTCTATAACACATATAGAAAGATGGAGATCTGAGTGATAATCATATGATCAACAGCTTCTCGAAAAACGCACCATTTTTTACCTGACCCCGTCGGCATCAATATTGGTGTCGTGTAGTGCAGTAATCAACCATGTCCGACTTTAATCAGCTGTTCTAATCCATCTCACTGGACGCCACGTTGAAAGCGGTGAGTTTTTCGAGAAGCTGTTGATCATGTGATTGTCATAGGGCTTTCCGTCTCTTTGTATGTGTTATCGAAGCGTTTGGCCTGGTAAATTGCACATCAGTGTACCCTTCCAGGCCCTGAAGAAGGCGATACTGCCGAAACGTCAGCTACTGTTGTATTGTATGGTTTTGTGTGGAAGTAAATGTGTGCTGTGTAACAAATTCGCCATTTCTGAACAAGAAAACAAAGATCTTTCAGTTTTCATTGGCTTTTTCGACTTCTCTATTCTTTCGCTTTGTTTTCATTTTCTCAACAAATCGGTCTTTCCAAAGACTGTATTGGTTGTCAGGTACAGTCCAAGTAGTTTCTAAGCAAAACTTTCACGATGTAAATAATTTTAGAGAGAAAAAAGCAAACTCATTATTATAACATATAGGCAGAAATTATTTTGATTTCTATTAGAGGTATAGTGAGTCAAATGAAGATCGAAAGCTATTCTATTCGGCAACATTCGGAGGTTCTATTCGTTCTTAGTATGCTCACCATGGCATAGATGCATTCCTGAATGTCAAACTTTGATGATGTACAGCTAGGTGCTTATCTATCAGGTATGGTCTCTATCAAATCACGAAAGTGTTCGACATCTCTATCCACAATCCCGGCTTATGCGTTGATTACCGCTATCCCGAAAGAGTACTTCCCAGTAGGGCAAATCATCTTTCAATCCATCAAACTCGAAGAGGTTCACCACTGAGAACTGGTAAGGCACTGGTCTAGCTATTACTGCATAGTAAACTATTATCTAGAATTGGAACTTCATCAGTACAGCACCGTGAGTAACAAACTGCAAAAGAGTTTGACATTTTTGAAGAGTAACTAGTAGATATTACCAAAACGCCGATGTTTACCACCATTCTGAAGGGGAGCAGTTCACAAGATGATAAATAACCGTTCGCTCCACATATTTTGAAGAATGTCTTTAAGGACGACTTGATAGCGCGCTGATACGCTAATCTTGAGGCTCAATTGCGAATACTTACTTACTTGACACTTGAACGGCTCGTCTTCACTGGTTGTGCGGGCCCTGGCATAATCATCATTTTTCGGAGATTTGCTGGTTAAGCTATTGCGCTTCCCTGGAATCCCGAAAGCAACTTGGCCAAAGTATGCGCCGGATCGTCACCACCACAGGCAACCGCAGCTCTTATGGATCAGCGGGGAATTCGCTACCATGCGACTTTAATACCAGGACGGTGGTGGATTCTGGTATTGGTTTAATCTTAGTTAGGCTTCCAGTTGGGAACGCTGGACTCCTTCTGAGCACTGAAAACCCTGGCAGAGGATGAATTCCTCGCTGTACATAGCAGTCCGACACCCAGGAATACCTCCCATCCACGATGAAGCATTACTTCGTTTTCATTGAGGTGCTATCACTGATAAGTGCTTAGACTGGAACTTGACTGTAGGTTAAGGCTTAAGACCAGCTCTAGACTTATGCTCAGCGTTAGGAGTGATAGCACTTGCAACAATGGCTTAAACTCACCGCAGACAGTCCTGGACAACAATCGTATCGTCATTCATAATTTCGACAATATCATTCTCATCCGGCATGCATCTAAAAAAATCGGCAAGCTTTGGATATACTCTATATGTTTACTGGATAGCAATACATAGACGTAATCAACCTGACCTAGCAGTTCCTTCCACAGATGAGATTGCTTGCACCTTAGCTCCACATGTCATTTTGTAGTGCGAGGTAAACTGCGCATCATATTCGTTGAATTTCGGAACATCGGAAGATTTAACGTTGACTGCTGCGAGCTTATCCTTAAGATCATTAGGATCACAATACTTTCAATAAAGTAAACAACCACTGCGAAGACTATCACACCACTGGGGGTGAATTTGCTGCCTAATCCAGCGCCTTTTTTGTCGACGTTTTATCTCCTCATACTAGCCATCTAACCTTTGATCGTCTTCTGTTTTATTTTTATTCTTAATCTGCTATTCGTTCACAAACCATGGACAGGTACTCTATGGAATTCCAAGAAAGATTCTTCATTTAAAAGTTTTCGTTTTTCTTACATGTTGCACTTGTAAAGCACGCGATGATGTCCTATTTTCATTGAGCGGAAAGCTAGAGATCCAGAATCAGTCGTTGATTGGTTGTGGAGTGATTAACATCGTGATCAGCTTTGTCTCACATTCAACCAGTAAATCGTAGATGATTCCGTCGCTTATCACAATGTTTAGGATGCCTTATCACAGTGTTTAGAGTTGCCTTCTAGGACATAAGGGTGTTTGGTTCGATCTTCTGCTCCTAAAAAACCAGGTCATCCATCTTCTTGAAGTCGGTTAGTTGAGGTATCACTCGTCAAGAAAATCTAAAAACACCGACCTAATATGTTGCTTGCCCTTCGCAGCGGCTTCATAGGTCAACTACACGTTTAACCACATCCATAATGCTACAAATCGAGTTAAATGCATAGTGCATTCTTCAAGGAATTGTCAATACCAAACGCATTAAGCCTTGCTCAAATATATCTTGTTGTGATTACGATAGAGTGGTTTTCAATTTCTAGTCTGCTTTCATGAAGATGCATAGTTTCGCTCTTATTCTATGGCTTCCATAAACACGACATCATTTCTAGGATAACCATCTACTGGTCGGCTACAAAAAGTCTAATGAAGACTTTCTTTGAGAAGTAGTGTAGTTCTTTTTAAGAGTTTCGCTGTGATATTGCTCTAAAGTAGTGATTTCAGCTTTACCGGTTCTATTCCAACCGATATGTATCCGGTCAGCTTGTCTGGGTTGCTGATAGTGATAACTACATAGTTGTTAGATTCTTTAATCGTGTACTGTTATGAGGAGAGGTCGTTTATGTTCGTAGTGTTGATTATTCCTGTTTTTATTCAGTCGTAGTACTCATCAAATTATTCTGTGACTGCTGCATTTTCACCAAATTTTGCCACCCAGCTATTCATCAGCTACAAAATTGTCTCACGTTTTAGCTCAACTTGAAGTTCAGAGGCGCTTAGAAGTGAGCCAATAATAGTGCAGTAAGGATTCGTTCGTGCATTTTACTGAACCATTTAGTTATATCTTGAAGAAGTGGAACAATGAACTAAGCTAAATCGTAGCCCTTTGAACGGTTTTACGTGTTCTGCATTGATCTTGTTCTTCAACTTTCATAATAAGTGTCAATAAACCAACTTACGTTAAATTTTTGAGGAGGCGGCTTTATTGGCACTGAATTTCTCTTTGAATGTTCGTTAGATTGCTGTTGCGAACCGCTGGTGTCGGGTGCCGGTTTTTCCGGTGGTTCTGCATCTTCACTGTCCTGGGCGTGCACGTTGTTGACCTATACTACGAATTGTATCTAATGATCGAATATAAAGCAATTCGTTACGTCAGTAACGTTTTACGCCAGTTACGTTAATATGTAATTCGCTATAGCTCGACTTACTATATTGATTATGCACAGATAAAGCAGAACAATCTTTGGCTGCATACTGTCGTCAAAGCTGATGCAAATATGCCGTCCCTACCCGATCTTCTTTCTTAAATATCCACGATGCTATCATAATATTATCGCAATATGGAGGTTTATCAGCTAACCATTTATTCGATGGAGTGATCGAAGTGAGAGGGGTGGTTGCAAATTAGCATTTGCGAAAACACGGCTTGAACAGATATTCAGTCATCTTGTAAAACCAAGATTCTCAATCACCATCAACATTTGGTAGTGACAATTTTACCAATAAACATGAAGCTATTTATTGTGCGAGTGCAAATTTGTGTGTTAAGCCTTATCTGCTAAGGTTATGAAAGTGTTTGGCTGAGTAATTTGAATGTCAACGTGAACTTTCCAGACTCTGGAGAAGGCGAAAGCGCCAAGTCAGCCATTGTGTGCTAATAAATTCTGTAGTACCAACCTCGTCTCTGCTCACTTAAGAAAAACAGTGAGTGACCAATAAAAGTTTAAAAATTAAAGTTTGGCCTTGTGGGACTGGGCTTTAAGGGTTTTCATATCTTAAAGATTTATGTGATTAATTTCTCTAGTTCGTTTTCGTGCGTATAGCTTTGCTCGCTCAAACAGAACTCTCTTTGTACTTTTATTTTTCAAGGAAAATGTTTTGTTTGGTAGTAGCTTTTTGTACATTTTGCCTGTAAATCCGCTGTCATAGTGAACGGTGTCAATTCCTTAAGAGATTTAGCAAAGATATTGCGCAACCTTTTCTTTGGATTCGATTCTACACCTTTCTTTCGATTTTGATTGCTGTTTCAAGTGATTTCTGCGATATCACTGACTTCGAGAAAGTGTGGTTTTCCCGTAAGTTTTAGGGTTTCGAGGATTCGCATTGTTGACGGGTCCACGAAATCATTAATGAATCGGCCTCAATTGCTCACACCAATGCAATAATGACAGGGGACTGCGTAACATGAATACCTGGAAAGCGTCGAGAACAGGTATCCAAATATCCAAAGGCAAACAACTTTGCCAACAATTAACAAGATTTTGAAGTAAAGCCAAACCTCGCCATAAATGAATGGACGACGGTTGTAACACAAACAAACGAGTGGAGGAAGTGCAGGAATTCCATCTATTGCATAAGATCTTATGCATGTGAAAAGTTTCTTGCCGGCTAGTCAAAAGGAAATTTGATGCATTGCAGATGGTGGAAAGCAGATTCAACGACGGTGAAAATAGCTTGTGCATAAAGTAGAAACGACGATCAGAAAAAGTTGTATTCAACGGAAGAAGCATCTGTCGTTAGTGATCAATGTCCATCATAGTCGCATAATAATTTTGCATAGTAATTGCAGATTATATCCAGCATTTCGTCGACGAAAAAGGTTTTAAGCAATTGGCTGGAAATTATATGCAAGAAGAACTGGTGTTGTTCCCAACAAGTACCTTGGATGTTCGATTTCGCCAAATTTCGTTGAACTGCCTTTTAGCTTTTACTTTCTGGGTCCTGCAAAATTAATCATACCAACCTCATAGCAATAGTGGTGCGATGTTCTTCAAGCAGATAATTGATAGGTTTTTTTTATATTAGAATACTTTAATTATTCGGTGGAAAAAGGCTAAAGTATTAGTGGAGATCAAACTTTTCAATGTGGTGGGTTAACTACGGTCAAATGTAGTTCTACGCTATAGTGAACAGAAAGGCTACTCACCTCGATGCTACGAGTGGGACTGACCCACACGTAGTTCACGTTGAGTCGCGAGCAAGGCACGCCCCGGAGTCAAAATATTATTTTGAAATAGGGCGCCTGGTCACGAGTGATAGTGAGGCATTCATCTTTCCGGTCCGAAATTTATCCGAAACGCCTCAAGAGTTTTGCGCGTTGATGTTTTCGATTCCTGCGCTAGGATCCGCACAGTCACTTCAAAATCATCGCTATTGTGCTTTTGTGCCCTATGTGTACCCAGAGAAGTGCTTTGACGACTTTTAACTTTCCCATCTAGGTGTTTCTTTTATGCGGACACAAAGCGGTCTACCCGTTCCCGCAATATATTTTTTACCATATGCGTTACATGAGATCAAGTATATTGTACCTTAACTCATGCAATTCTCGTCTCTCCCGTTAAGGCAGATCATACAGTTTTCTGAGCTGCACAAACGATCATAGAGACGGTTTCGAACTAACTGACGCGTAGGGTATTGGGTGTGATGTCAATAGTCGTCACATAATTTTCAAGACCGCTTTTTCTTAAGCACTTCTTAATGGCG
Organism: Angiostrongylus costaricensis; assembly: GCA_900624975.1. Taxonomy (NCBI): domain Eukaryota; kingdom Metazoa; phylum Nematoda; class Chromadorea; order Rhabditida; family Metastrongylidae; genus Angiostrongylus; species Angiostrongylus costaricensis. The sequence continues at coordinate 84,161 of UYYA01004071.1, read as the reverse complement.
TAACTTACTTCATTTGATATGAAGGGCAGCTTAAGGAGGATCCTACTTTCGTCTGAAATATTATTTTGGGAAACTACCCATCGTTCTCCTCTAACCCGAGTGACTTCTACTTCGTAGCCATTGGAAATGGCTATTTTTCGTGCCAGGTTTTGCGATTCCTTCCTTTCCTCTTCTCCTGTACACACATTTTTAGCACTACGGTACATGTTTTTGACAAGTGCTTTTTTCATGTGTGAAGGATGAGAGGATAGTCAGTGGACTAGAATGCTATTACTACTTGGCTTGCGATACCATTTTGTTACATAGCCACTTACTGAGAGCTTTATTTGGATGTTTAAGAATGGAAGCCAGTTCTCGGTAGCTTTTTCTCGTGTAAATTTTATATACTCTGACTGTCGGTTTAATAATTCGAAGCACTCATCCATCTGTTCTTGTGTAGAGCAGACGATGAAGCCGTCGTCTATGTATCAACAGTAGAGTAAGGGTCGGCGATCGAGAACTGGAGCTTCCACCTTAGACATGAAAGCGATGGCAAGGCTTGGTGCTAAACGCTGCCCATTAGCCAACCCTCTAATTTGTGCAAAATATTTTTCAGACCACCTGAATATTGAACAAAAAAACACTGCTTTAAGAGAGTCATTAATTGCGCAATTGATAAGCCGTACATCTTTTAATTTTCTTTTCATGTTCTACGAGAAACTCGAGAATGGCTTGAATTGCGGAGTCATTGGACACGTTGGTATAAAGTGAACTAACATCGAATGACTCCATTATATGCGTGCTGTTTGGTTGCGCGCGCCTTAGGTGATCTAGAAATATTTTGGTGTTAGGTAGATGGGTTGGAATGAATTTTAGGAGCTGGGTTAGGACAAGGTTTAGGAACCACGTTATTATATCCGTTGGCCCGCCTATACAACTGATGATAGGTCTAACTTTATATGATGATGGGTTCATTGACGTAATATCATCAGTTGAAGTAAGCTTATGTGTTTTAATAAACAAGTAAAGGACAGGGCAAATCGGGTGTTCGTTCTTAAGTCGAGAAATAACTGAAGGCTCTAAACCCGCGGCCTTTGCCGTGCTGACCCATTCTTGATTTAATTTTCGGTATTGGTTTCTGTATTACTTTTCAGAGGATGTTCAATAAAGAGAAACATCATTGAGGTGCTCCTCTGTTATCCTAATATCCAACTGACTAGGAAGAACTACAAATTCTCCGCCTTTATCACTAATAGAAAGTCTAACAGATTTTGAATTCAAAAGCTCTCTAACCTGGCGCATACATTTCTGTTGGTATGTGAGGTCGGAGCTTCTTTTTCGTTTTTGGTAGTGATTAAGTATGCGGAGAATTTCGTCCGAAAATAAACGAAATGTAGGGTCAATATCGCTATTTGGTAGCTCATGTTTAAAGAAAGTTCGAGGAAAGGGTATTGGTGGTAGTTCCCCCTTAATACTACTTTGCCTAACCTTTCTAGCCTAACCGTGTAACGTAGCCGATCTTGAAGTTCATGTAGACTACACGTGATCCTGTGCAGGATTGGTTTAGAAATGGGTTGACTAGGTGCAAAACTCGGACCCAATTCTAACAAGGAACGCAGATTTTTCGGAAGCGTTATACCTCCTAGCACAGTAACTCTGGATGTTGTTGGTGCGCAGTCTATTTCAGGGCTTCTACTTGGTACTTGACCAGCGGTGGTCCTTTGATTTGACCTTTTTGAGCGGGGTGATAGATCCTCAAACTTTTTCTTAACTTGCTCTTAATATCACACCGAATCTTTTCGCATACCAATTTGGACCCAGCCACTATTCTCCTCCAAAGATTTCTCTCCAAATGCTGAGCACAATGGTTTTCTTTGTACACACATTTGTTTAATAGTGAAACATTTCGTTTTGTGTGTACCGCAATGAAATGCGTCGTAGTTTCATTTCGATGCTCAGCATTTGCTGAGGGCTCTCCGGTAAGCCGCATACTTCGTATAATTTCCTACGTTTTATAAAGTTAGGAATAATTCGATGTTTTAAGCAGCAGCGTAGAAAGTGGGTCTTCTGTCGCATTAAGACGATTTTCTGTCTTAATCACAATACGTCATAAAATTATGTAACGATTATTGACATCCCACCCAATACCCTACGCCGCCAGTTAGTTCGAAACCGTCTCTATGATCGTTTGTGCAGCTCAGAAAACTGTATGATCTGCCTTAACGGGAGGGACGGGAATTGCATGAGTTCAGGTACTTGATCTCATATAACGCATATGGTGAAAAATATATTGGGGGAACGGGTAGACCGCTTTGTGTCAGCATAAAAGAAACACCTAGATGGGAATGTTAAAAGTCGTCAAAGCACTTTTCTGGGTACACATAGGGCACAAAAGCACAATGGCGATGATTTTGAAGTGACTGTGCCGATCCTAGCGCAGGAATCGAAAACATCGACGCGCAAAACTCTTGAGGCGTTTCGGATAAATTTCAAAAACCCAAAGATGAACTATCACTCGTGACCAGGCGCCCTATTTCAAAATGGTATTTTGACCCCTGGATGTGCATCGCTGGCGACCCCACGTGAACAACGTGTGGGCCAGTCCCACACGTAATATCACGGTGAGTGGCCTTTCTGTTCAATATGGCGTCTATTTAAAATTGTGATCTTCATTAATACTTTAGTCTTTTTTCTCCACCGAATAATTAAAGTATTCTTGTATAGAATACGTCCAGACTCTGAGGAAGGCGAAATCGCCGAAACGTTAGTCATCGACCAACAGGAGCAACAGCAGCAATAACGACAACGACCGACAACGAAGATCTGTACCAACCTCGCGTCAGCTTAAGAAGATCAGTTTATAAGATCATATAAATAAATATATCAACTATCTATGCCGAGGTTTATAGAAAGTCGGTCTTTTGACTTATGTAACATATTGCAACTCGTAGTTAATTATATTCATAGTAATAAAACCTATTCGAATTTACAAAACTTTGCTTACCGGTTAAAGGCAGTTTTGTTTTACCCTGTTTTTTTTTTTAGGTTTTCTGGAGACCATGGCACATATTTTTTCCGCACTATTGCTTCAGTGAGGGTGCATGTGGCGGAGTGGTCGGAGGCGCCCTGCAACAAACACGTGGAATCGACACCCGCGCCGACGGCCCACCACACCCTTCGTCTCACCTGGTTTGGCAAATTGGTGCCATTCTTGTCTGAAAGAATAGCAGCACTGGCTCGATACATTGGTAGGCCTCCGCTAGCCATTGTAAAGGCCAGATATGCATTCAATCACCTCGAAACGATGCTTAATGAAGTCGAATACATTGCGCATCACTCAGAGATTGATCAACGCCGAGAGCTTTGTCGTTTTATCCTTTTATTGCTTCACTGTACGTATTTAGAATACGAAAATATATGATCAGGCAACATTTCGTTTAACAGAACACAACGATGTTCCTTATTGTATTACTGAAGTCTGCAACTGCCGTACTTCCGTTGAAAGCACTAAAAATCCAAGTTTTCTTACCAGTTCTTAAAAATTTTATCTGAAATACTCTAGAGAACAAGAGATTATCGTCAACTATCAAAGAAGCAGTTTCTTCGCGAGAGGCTAAATCATCACAGAGGTGATGGAATGCTTATTCGACCAGTACAGTTAGTTTCGAGGCACTATCGATATATCTGACCAGTCTATGTAGTCCGACGGGATTCCAGTTGATGGCTAATTTCTGATAGTACCGTTATGGTAAGAAACTGACCGAGTGAACGACAAAACAAAAGCCTTAGTGGTGCTTTGGGTAACATATCAATCCTGGGAAAAGGTAATTCCAGATTCGAATTTGATAGGGCATCTAAGGCTTGCGAAATTTTCAGCATCACTGTGGTTGTATTTCGCACAATACCCTCCATGAAAAATAATAAGCTCTAAATAAGTCTTTGAACATCAGCTGAACATTTGAACGTATATTTTCTATAATTACCAACAAGGTCGGAAACCGTTCAACCTGGAAAACCTGATGGGTATAGTTTGACCTGAATGCTGGCTTTAACCAAAGACGTTGCAATGCGTTGCAGAACACCTCTAAAGACAGCACTACACACATAGAGTTAGAGCTATTGCGGAACAATATTTGTGCATGACTTGTCTGCGTTCAATTTTCCTCAATCGTTGACGACTAATCGTTTATTTTCTTTGTTTTGTTTTTTCTTTTGACAGCTAGTCGTTCATTTTTTTTGTTTTGTTTTCTTTTATTTGCTAACGAACATTCGTCCAGTGGTAATCGGACGACCGACGTCTACCATAAATGGCTTCTAGGCATTTCAGTCATAGGGTTCAACATGAATTGCTGTGAAAACTGGCAGTGAACCCTGTGGATTAGGTAGGAAAATTGAGGGTTAGGTCGAAAAGGCAACTGTGAGGTAATTATGCCTTAGTAATTATAATAGCCAACTTCAAAGTGGACCACATAGCCTGAATGATGGCTTTATGTTATGACCAACTACAAAAACTTGAGTGGACGAAAGTTCTCCTGCTTTGTGACTAGGTTTGTCTCAAAGCTGAAACAGTAACTAGACCATTTGACCGTTTGAAAGATTCTGGATAAAGCATCCGGTGTTTATTAGTACTACGTCACGCATATGACTTCATTCGTGACATCGTAGGAGACGAACGAATGCATACGAATGCATATATAGCCCACATAAATGGCTTGAAGTGGTCTACTGACTTATCACGTCTGTGTTCTCCTCTTCCCAAAGATGTGTGGTACCAAGTTGTCACTATGGAAGGATGGAAGGCTTAAATTACCATAGGTACCGCTTAGAAACCGTGTGTGTTACAGAGCGTTCTCAACCACTACGCCACGTGGGTTTTCCTCGCGTGAGGGTCCTGGAGCCGGTTAGACAACGTGGCGCGTCCCCAAATGGCGGGTAGAGGGTCAGTCGCGGATCAAAAGGACCTTTGGTTCTCTGAAACGCACTTGAATCCAGCGGATGGACTCTGTTTTTGCTGTATATGACACCTGAGAAGAAATGTTCCTCGGAACATGCGACAAAATGGGAGTCGGCGACGGCGACGTTCTTGTCGACATGAACTTGGCCATGAACATCGATTCACTCGAACAACTAACAGCCAGAGTAGGACATTAGCAATTAGGCAGAAATAGATGAACATCCGCTTTGACAAACTTCTTGGGTTCGCACCGGCACCAAACTATGAGCAAGACAAAGTCGAAGAGTTCTATGTGGAGTTAGAGATGTTCTACAGAGAAAGTCACACATTCTGTAAGATCATCATTGGAGGTTTCAACGCTAATATTCAACTCAAAAGAACGCCACGTTGGGACCCACGGGTTGGAATGGAACGGGCTGGGTCAAGAGCTGTTTGAGTTTATCATGGCGGCCATGACCATTCATGGTAACTCGCAATTCCAGAGGTCCCACACTCAACAGTGGACGTGGGAGTCTCCCAATGGAGAGTACAACAATGAAATAGACCACATCATAGTAAATAGAAGGTTTTGCCCAACCGATATCGTTGTGGTCCCAAAATTCTACACAGAATCGGACCATCGCCTCTTCGTGCTAAACTTTATTTTTCGCGGAAAGGAGAAAAAGCCGCTAAATTTGAAAAAACGGTGTCTCAAAACCACCTTTGAACTTAGACTTATTCAGTTCATTAATACGTTGTTGGCAAGGTGCCGTTGTTGATAGCATTGCTGAGGAATACGATAGGTTCGGCTCATTTATCATCTTCACGTTAGCGCTATGGAAGCTGAGAGTCAGAAAGGTACGAAGAGATGTCTGTTTCCAGAAATACTGGAGCTGGTACTCTAGTGTGGAATCGTACGAGCTGCAAACAACCGCCAACTCACGTCCGAACTTGCGAAACAATGCAGACAGGCGATAAAATATCTTAAAGAGAGAAGAGCAGCAGTAATGGTCGAAGCTGCGGAGGCTGGGAAAAGCAATCGCAAATCTCACCGAAGTTTTACTAATTACGAAACCAAGATGCTTTGGGGAGACTCTTTGAGTGCTGAAAAGTTCGAAGAAACTAAACATAAAATGAAGAAGCAATCGGAAACGGACGAAATTGAGCTACTAACCTTTTGAAGAACCATACTGGAGCATTTGTGTCGGCGTTTGGAGAAGTTGCTATCGAACCACTGAGGACTGATGTAAATGGAAAGCTGAAGTATTGTCCGGAAAACTAGCACATATCAGTCCTCATGATATTGATAGTTGCTCGAGCGACAAGTACAGGAGGCAGAGGAGAAGGAACGTCGACTTACTAACGCTTTAGTGTTTTTTGACCAGTCCTAGAAGATTATGGGAGAAAAAGTAAGGTCTGTGAAGAAACAGATAAGTGATTATCTCTGCCGTAAGGGCTAATTACGCAGTTTGGTGTTTCACATAGAGACGGTTATACAGGCGGCTACGAACTAACTGACGACGTAGAGTATCTGGTGGTATTTCAACTATCGCTACCGATTCTACTGAATACTACTGAAGAAATTGTAGCAGATACTGTGTTGTAGCAAGTAGTGCGTATTGTTGCGGCAAATGTTGTAGACAGTGCACGATTAGTCCCTTAAGTAACAGTGCCATAAAGCGTGGATGATGGCCGGAATGAAAAAAAAGAAACAATAAGATCACATTAAGGAGTGCTGCACAAGAGCACTGCGTATTGTGATAACAGATTGGCAGCAACCTATTCGGCCAAACGCCTTCATAACCAAACAGAAAAGCGCTAAACGAAGATTTCAATCACATTGAACACAGTTCCGCACACTCACCGCTTTCTATGAGTCTTCCACTGAGTATGTCGTGTGAAGACCAACCGCACAGAATTCACACGGAAACGTAATGTGCACTCCCATCAGAATAACAGGCTTATATACTGCCCAATATCACGCGTGTTAATGAGGCATTCTTCCCTGCGGTTCATTTTCGGATTTCTGGAGTTAATCCAAAATGCCTCGAGGGTTTTTCGCCCCCGTGTTCTTGATTCGCGTGCTAGGATCATGACACATACTTCAAAGTCCTCCCCGTTATGTCTCTGGGTCCTATGCGTGCCTAGCGAAGTATTTGGTCTATGTTTGCCGGCTAGGTGTTCTTTTATGCAGACACAGAGGGTTCTGCCCGTTTCGCCAATGTATTCGTCTCCGCACGCCTTACAGGAGATCAGATAAACTATACCCGAGCTCATGCAATCGTCCACTGGGGCAAATTATGCAATTTTGCATTGCACATAGAAGGTCATATAGTCGGTTACGAACTAGTTGGCGCCTAAGATTACTCGGTGGCATTTCAACTACGTTTACCGAATTCTCTAGACCCGCCCTTCCTGAGCAGCGTTTTATAGCTGCACTTACATCATTTGAGATGAAGGGTAGGATAAACGGGACCTTTTTGTCGCTAGAGTTGTCGTTTGGTGCCTCTGATTCCCTCTACACCTATCCCGAGCTACAGTTTCGTAGCCATTGGAAATGGCTGTTTGCCGCGCCAAGTTCCGGGGCTCCTCTCTCTGCTCTCTTCCCGTGCACACGATGGCTGCTGTTGGAAACATGTTTCGTACAAGCGCTCTTTTCGTGTGAGAGGGGTGAGAAGAGAGGTAATGTACCAGGATGTTTTTACTACTTGGCTTTCAGTACCACTTCGTAATGTAGCCATTTTCTGATTGGTTAATTTGGGCGTTCAGGAATGGAAGCCATTTTTTTTTCGGTTTTTCTTGGGTGAACTTGATATACTCTGACTGTTTATTCAACAACTCGAAACACTTGTCCATTTCTTCTTGTGTCGAGCAAAGGACAAAACAGTCATCTATATATCTACAGTAGAGTAGCAGCCCGAGATCAATAACCGGTGCTTCCACCTTAGATATAAACGCAATGGCAAAACTTGGCGCCAGTCGTTGTCCCATTGTCAGTCCTCTTATTTGAGCGTAATACTTTCCAGACCATCTGAAGATTGAGCAGCTCAAGCATTCTTTTAAGAGAGCCATCAACTGCTCTATCTTGAATCCATACATGTTTATTTCTCCTTCGTGTTGTATAAGGAGTTCGAATATGGCTTGCATTGCAGAGTAATTCAAAACGTTTATATAACGGGCGGTGACATTGAAGGACTCTATCACGTACGCGCTGCTGAGCTGCGCAGTACGTTGACGATCCAAAAACATCTGGGTATTCGCAAGATGGGCTGGAAAGTGTTCCAAAAACTGGCTAAATATTAGGGTTAAAACCATGTTATCCTATCCATTGGCCTGTCTACGCAGCTAATTATAGGTCTAACCTTAAACAATGATGCATCGGTAAACGTAAGATCATCGCTGGTTACTAACTTATGAGTTTTTATAAGCAAGTATAAGATGGGACATATAGCTAAGTCAGACTCTCTGTCCGTGACGGTACGCGCTCGATATTAGAATTGGGACCAAATTTCTTATCATCTGAGCCCATTTCTAAGATAATCTTGCGCAGTGTCGCATGTAGTTTACATGAACTTCAAGATAGACTCCGCAAATAGTTAGATATAAAATGCAAAATAGGTGCCAATAACACCAATTGAGGGCCCTACCAATAGCACCATTTCCCCCGGCGTTCTTTAGACAACAAGAGCCCAATAATGAAGTTGATGTTAAATTTTGAATGTTTACTAATGAAACTTTCAAAGTCCTTAATCACTATCGCGCGAAAAGATACAGCTCAAACCTCACTGAAGTGCAAAAACGTGGTATGCGAGAGGTAAAAGAGCCGATAAAGTTGAAAAACATAAGACTATCCGTTAGTGATAAGGGTGGGGAGTTCGTCATAATTCCCCATCAGTTAGGTGTTGAGATAACGAAAAAGCATCTTGAAGATGCTTCACTTTATCGCCCATCATCTGAGAAGGAGTTTAAAAGTAAATGCCAAAAATTGAACCACGAATGGGTCAAAATGGCAAGCGCTGCTGGTTTAAAACCATTAGTTATCTCTCAACTAAAAACTGGCCTACCAGTATGTCCCGTCTTGTACTTACTTATAAAAACTCATAACTTAGTATCCAGCGATGATCTTGCATCTACCGATCCATCATTATTTAAGGTTAGACCTATCTGTGTAGACGGGCCAACGTACAGGATAACATGGTTTTTAACCCCAATATTTAACCAGTTGTTGAAACACATTCCAGCCCATCTTACGAATACCCAGATGTTTCTGGATCGTCTACGTACTGCGCAGCCCAACAGCGCGTGCGTGATGGAGTCCTTCGACGTTACCGCCCTTTATACAAACGTGTCGAATGACTCCGCAATGTAAACCATATTCAAACTTCTTATAGAACATAAAAAAGAAACAAACATGTGTGGATTCAAGATAGAGCAGTTGATGGCACTCTTAGAAGAATGCTTGAGCTGCTCAATCTTCAGATGGTCCGGAAAGTATTACGCTCAAATAAGAGGGTTGGCAATAGGACAACGACTGGCTCCAAGTCTTGCCATTGCGTTTATGTCTAAGGTGGAAGCATCAGTGACCGATCTCGAGCCGTTACTCTACTGTAGATATATAGATGACTGTTTTGTCTTTTGCTCAACACAAGAGGAAATGGACAAATGTTTCGAGTTGTTGAACGAACACTCAGAGTATATCAAGTTCACCCAAGAAAAACCGAAAAAAAATGGCTTCCATTCCTGAACGTCCAAATTAACCTGTCCCGAAAGCTGAGTAGTAAAAACATCTTTGTTCATCACCTCTCCTCTCACGTCTCTCACACGAAAAGGCGCTTGTAAGAAACATGTTTCGAACAGCAACCAACGTGTGCACGGAAACACGGGAAGAGAGCAGAGGGAGGAGTCCCGGAATTTGGCGTGGCAAATAACCATTTTTAACGGCTACGGAACTGCAGCTCGAGATAGGTGTAGAGGAAACCACAGGTAGCCCAACGATAACTCTGGCGACAATAAAGTCTCGTTTATACTGCTCTTCATTTCAAAAGATGTAAGTGCAGCTATAAAACACTGTTTAGAAGGGGCCGGTTTAGAAAATTAGGTAACGATAATTGAAATGTCACCGAGTAATCTAAGACGGCAGCTAGTTCGTAACTGCCTATATGACCGTCTATGTTCATCGGAAAATTGCCTAATTTGTCTTAACGTTAGAGACGGTGATTGCATGAGCTCGGGCATAGTTTATCTGTTCTCCTGTAAGGCGTGAGGAGACGAATACATTGGCTAAACGGGCAGACCCCTCTGTGTTCGCATAAAGAAACACCTAGCAGGCAAACATAAACCAAATACCCGCTAGGCACGCATAGGACCTAGAGGCATAATAGGGAGGACTTTGAAGTTCGTGCCACGATCCTCGCGCAGGAATCAAGAACAGAACCGCGCAAAACTCTCGAGGCGTTCTTGATTAATTTCAAAAATCAGAAAATGAATAGCAGGGAAGAATGACTCTTTATCACGCGTGATATTGGGTGGTATATAAACCTGTTATTCTGATGTGAGAGGCACATTGCGCTTCTAATGCGATTTCTGTGCGGTTGGTATCCACGCGGCATACTGAGTGGACTCATAGAAAGCGGTGGATGTGCAAAGAAGCTATTCTATGTTCAATGTGATTGAAATCTTGGTTTATCTTTTTTTCTGTTTGGTTGTGGAGGTGTACTTATAAAACTATAAGTATATGTGCAAATATTTATGCCATCAGTCAAATCGGCAGCTGCGATCGAAATCCCATCGAACGCTCTAATACGCCAGCTGGTTCGTAACCGATTGTGTGACCGTCTATGCACAACTCAAAATTACATAATATGCCGTAATGGTAGAGGCGAGGCGGTGATTGCATGAGTTCGGTTATGTAGCCAATGTCATGTAAAGTGTGGGGGCGACTCCGTTGATAAACAGATAAACTACAGTGGATCCGTATAGAATAAAATCTAGACGGTGAGCATAAAGTTAATCGAGATACTACACTAAGCGCACATGCCACAGAGAGACAAAGGTGAAGATTTTGAACCAAAATTACCATCCTCTGGCACGAAACCAAAACATCAGCGCGTAAAACTCTCGAAACGTTTTGAATTAATTCCAAAAATCAAAAATGAACAGCAAGGAGGAGTGTATTTTGTGTTCATGCATGACCTCGCACCATATCTCAAGCTGATTTTCCAACCTGAGCTAGACTCATTCCTTAACCATATAGGACTCTGTGCGGCTCGTCTTCACCAAGTAACTGGACCACTGAGGTTATTAAAGTGTTTGGCTCAGTAGATTGCGCATGAATTTAACGCTTTCAAGCTCTGGAGAAGCCTAAGCCACTGAAATGTCAACTATTTTGCGTGAATAAGTGTTTTAATGACAATTTCGAATTTGCTCATAAAAGAACGGTGAATGATGTCACTGAAGAAATGGGAAAGTGAACTCGCTGTGTGTATGAGGACCAAGAGGGTGAATAGATCAAGGCACTACGTTCACATGGAGGACCATTTTTTAGATGTTTTCTGTTGCTGATTTATTTCTTTCTTAAGTTCGTTATCAGCATTTAGAAAACTTTGCAATCCGATTTTGAGGAAAAATTTCTCTAACTGTGCAAAATGCGGGTTTCTTTTAGATGAGTCGTCCACCTCATTTGAATGACAAAGAGATTGAAGAGAAAGCTGAAAAAAAACGACATAGTGTCGCTAGATGGGTGATAGGACAGTAGGTGCACTTTTGTCGACAGTCGGTATTCTTATGGAGAAAGGCTACCATAATCGTCATTGACTAATCGACATTGTCAGAACGTAGTCTTCACTTTAAGGTGACAGAAGGATGACGAATAGGAAATAGAAGCAGTATCCTTGACGGATCCCTATGTCCTATGCGAATAATATGGTTGGTATCCTACAGAGAGTTGAATTCTTAACTGGCGTCTAGAATTATCCATGTCCATAGCTTCGTAAGGATTCATTAAATTGGACTGATTTATGTCTAGACAGTAATTATTTCGGAGCTCATACGAGGAGTTATAACCTTCCTTTCTTTTCTCCGAGGTCTTAAGCAGTTAGATAAAATGAATAAATTTATTCTTTCTTCAAATTCTCACATAACCCCTAATTGCCATTAATACAAAATGATTATAGGCCGGTGTTTTGTATGTTCGAACACTGTGAGGAATTAAGGAAAGCACATTATGCGACGCGGTTGGGGCACGTGTACTTGTCCATACATGCATATATTCTATTGAAGAGGCTAATAGGTTGCTATGTTTAGAATGTTGGAACCAATAAAAGCCCTTGAATAACTTTAGAAGATGTACGAAATACTTGCAAATTGTGAACGTCTAGCTTGAAATAATACTAACTTGGATAACCAGATGGCCAGACTGCACTGATAGTAGTCGGCCCGTCACAGTTTCCACTCATTTCTCTCTCGGTCAGTCGTCGTCAATAGTGGTGGTACGCTGCGGACAAGGTAATCTAGGCGATGCCCATTCCATGGTGCTAAAATCGTTTCTATCGGCAAGTATAGATGGTTGATGTTATTCACGAACCCGACTGCCCATCGTTCGAATGCTCGTCTACGAGAACGTTGCACTCTTGGAGTCCATTCCAGTTCCAGAACTCTTTTTGTCCATCTGCCATCTATTCTTCTTTTTATGTGACGGTTCATCTATGTTTCGCTATCGATGTGTGCTGTCCTAGATCACGAAGTTTAGTTAGATTTCGAAGATCAAAGTTTTGCATTCCGATTAGGTATGTGCGTACCTGTTATATTTCAGGAAAGCTTTCATGCGCTTTGTGAGAAGTGCGCAGTATTCTTGAAGTGGTTGAGTTATCAGCCCACATCTCTTCCACATAATACAGAGCGCTGGTGGAACTTCTGAATCGAAAATATGTGCGCAGAGATTTGGGTTGGTTGGCTTGTCGGCGGCGTCTTTGAAAGGCCCAAATGCGGCACATGGTGTTCTACTTCTGCTGTCTAACTCCTCCTTCATGTTTTTTAAAATGTTCATTGAACGTCCAAGGTACACGCAGTGGTTTCTAGCATTCAGTTCGATTTGTTCGTCTTGGCACCATGGGTTCTTCGTGAACTGTGATGTCGTTCTCTTCATATGCAGGCCATGATTTTGTTACTTCGTTCAGCTCATTCAGTATCGCCTCTGCTTCGTTAGTGCCTTCTAAAAAGTGACAATGTGTTAAGCGAAATGAAGATTTGACAGCAATTTTCTATGAATACATACACCATTATCGCAACAATCAAGTGGCTTTATAATCCACTGCAGTGCGGCAGCAAACAGCTTTGGCGGTTCCGTGTCGTCCTCTCGAACCCCTTTCCAAAGATAGTGGTAAGGGGTCAATGGAAGAGCTATATTTTTGTGCTGCAGCTCTGACAGCAGCCAGCTGGAGTTTTCATGTAGAGCGGATCCTCTCCTTGGCCGAAGAGCGCTGATTGGATTGATGCTTGGATGTTCCGTCTTTACTAGGTTGTGCGAACCTCAACATATGTTCCATTCTTCAGAGCTTAGCTGGTTTAACCATTGTGGTTTACCGAGTCGCTAGATCAGCCTGGCCAAAATCTTCCTTATGTAACGAAATGGAAAGCGGCGAAGTGTAGCGGTTCAGATTGATGTAGAATATTAGCCACGCGGGTCTTTTAGTTGTTGTAGTTGATCTACCAGCCTCAAACTTGGGTAATTAAACCTTTAATACATAAATACAATACTGATAACATGATAGTAACGATAGAGAAGTAATGGTAGAGGAATGAGACAAATTAGAGCTCTGAGGTGCTAAGGCCTGTAGTGTGGCTGTGAGGCTAACAATGAGGCAATGGCATTCAAACATTATTATACCATTAACACAATATTAACAATAATAATGAGATTACAACGAAGTAGCCTTTGCTTAGCCGTAAGCGATGCCGCGCCGCGTCTATTGGCGGCCGGCGCGGCGGCTGAGGGAGACAGTATGCTGGGGGCGGAGGGAGGAGACTGTATGCCGCGGAGATGGAGACAGTATGCTGAGGTGGTGAGGGTTACAGACTGGCTATGTTTCGGCCAAGCTAAGATTTCAACATTATAGCGATGAGGAGCATTTTAGTGAATCGATGAGGACTGTAAGTTACATGAGCGTTGACGGTGCTATGGACAGTGAATGATGAGTCATCTACGGAACACAGTCAGGCGGCTGGTCGTGAATAACGCTATGTCAGCAACGTGAACTTTGAGCATCGATGGGTGCCACCATTGCCTAAGGGTAAGGGCCAGTATGATAAGTGGCTACGAAACTGATAAGCCTATAGCGGCTTAGCAGAATACATAGCTTATGGTTGGCCGCTTAGCGGCATTGTACACATTGCGTGTACATTGTGGGAGGAATGGTACATGCCACCGATGGCGTTGCTAACAGAACGCATTTGGTAACACCCGCCACTACTGACATCGCACCGTAGACCAGCTGAGAGACAGGATAAAATAATCTGCTGATTACTGAAAGATGAATGTGAATGTGTGAATGAATGTGATTGAATAAGAATGAGTGACTATGACTAAGAATGAGTTGAGGTGATTGAGGATGATTGAGGATGTGGTTGTGAGGAGCGGATTATCCGCGCTACCGATCGTGGGTAAGGTGAGTGGTGGCATGTCTCCGCCTTCGAAGGCACCTGGCTTATATCGGCTGCGGGAGCCACGAGCGTATGCAACCGCGGTTAATCTGGATTGTTGATCCTCGACCGCAGAAGACTGTACCTAACTGCCTGAAACATCAAACGTCATTAGCTTCGTTGTTTCGCAAGCAAGTAGTAAACTGTTCTATGGTTACGCCTCCTTCGGATAGGCCATCGTCGCTATGCTACTGAAGTCAAACCTGAATCGCTATAGTGCCGGAAACATTGAACATAATTGATCGAGAAGATTAGAAAGGTTACATTGCGGTGTTTGATGTGCGAGTGCGAGAGGGCCATATTTGGACATCAAATACTATTATTTAGTTAGATAGAGAACTTTCCAAGGGAGAAGTTCTCTATACCTTAGGTCGCCATCATCCTATGCATTCGCCGCACTTGTGGATCAGAGGAAGATTTGCCACCACGAAACTAGTTTTGAACCAGGCCAGTGATAATTTCTGGTATTGTTCTACTCTTAGCCGGACTTTCTGATGGAAACGCGAAACTCATTCTCAGCTTTGAAGGACCTGCTAGGGGATGAACGGCCCGCACACCCGAACAGCCACTATGAGGCGGTAAACAGTTAGGAGGAACGCTTTTTCACAGTCAAAAAAAGTCAGTGCTAGTAGTAGGTGGTATTCACGTCAATTTTCCATGACACAGCTAGGATGCAGTCCAAGCACCAAATCCATGTCGAAATTCCGCTTGCTCAATTGGGTGTGCCACATCCAAGGTTTTCGATATATGCAAATGGGTAATTTTCGTGAACAGCTTGTAGTGAACATTCAGCTAGCCTCTGAACGGTAATGAAGAACTTTCTTTCGAAAACCCTTTTTGGTCAAAATAACTGTGCGCGTGTTCCTCCATTGGTCTAGAATTTTCCTTTTCTAAAGGTAAGATAATATGCGAATTGCGAGAAGTACGTGGAATTTGTGGCTAGCTCCAAGTGAATCGGCAATAATAGTATCGGGTCTTCGAGCATTTCATCTCTTCATGCTTTCTGCCGCAACTTGAGCATCAGAAGGTAGCATCCCAGGCGATTTTTCACTGGTGATGATTTCGGGGCCCTTCGGGTCGTGGAATAGAAGGGAAAAGATTGGTATACGCTTTTTTCGTTATAAATTACGTAACATGGTGGAATATTGATAGTCGTAACTTCGTTCATCTACAGGGGCCTTCATATGAGGGATTGTATTCTACTGGTCAATTAGGCCAAAAGCCTGTAATCAAGTGACATGGAAGTATAAGGGAGGCGGTCAAGAATCGCCTCCAACAAATAAGCTCTATGTCAACTCTGGAAGAGACTGGCAAACTACCCGTATAGAGAACATTCATCACGATTTTTGGAATGTTCTCTATGTAAAACAATTCAAAGCTTTCCAAGCATTTCAAATGCTTCTCCCATAACCTTCTCTCCATGACGATCTGATAGCCGTATGTCTAACATTTCGCTGGCGTCTATCTCGTAAAATATCTGCACTTACGGTCCTAGGCTTTGAATATCGCCCTATCAGATTGCAATGCTTAAGAAATGTTTCCAGCACCCATCTTTCCGCCTACTGTAGCCTGACTTCGCCTACTGTAGTCTGACTCCGCCGAGAGCAAAAGGCATATAAACGGCTCCACGGTTAGCTAGCTCATGTTACAGCAATGCTGCCCAAGTCACCGTATCCGTTCCTCACATTCATCTCATGTAGTAGAAGTCATATGCCAATCTTTTCACTCATAAGCAACCTGAACACCAGTGATCAGGCTGCACCTATTCACTACTTGTATCATCGTTGCATTAATTATTCAGTTGTACTGTTATGCCAATCTCTTCACTCATAAGAAACCTAAACACCAGTAATCAGGCCGCGCCTATTCATTACCCGTACCATTGTTGCATTAATTGTAGAGTTGTATTGTTATGATTGTTGTAAAATTATAAAAAACGGTTTAATTACCCAAGTTTGAGGTGTCCGGCATAGTGACTGCTAATCACAAGAAGACCTGCGTTGCGTACACAAAGACGAGCAGCTAATTCTGAGCGATTTGTCCTAACTACTTGGTATTCCTATATCAACGAGCCGTTCCAACAACCTGTGAGTATACCCAGCCCCCACGTTCAGAAACCCCCAAGCCATGCGTTGGTATTAAAATGCGAAATACGTTAAAACGAACAAGCCTCATTCCCCTGACTCCGATAGAGCCCCCAATTCGGCAGCACTGGGTAGGACGAGTACGGAGAGGCTGCTAAAATCTCAGAACCAATGGAAGCTGCCTGGATCACGAAGAAATCACGAAGAAATAAGACGACGATTTGTACCTACACTGCACGCACACTTGCATCCGAGCCCTCTATTCGAGGACTTGGTCATGCAAGCAAGAAGGATAAGGTACGACCTCATCGGCCTGGCCGAGATGAGACGACGCCGCCCATTCTACAACGTCTATGGCACCGGAGAAGAACTTTTCCTCGGAACACGCGATAGTAGAGGTATCGGTGGCATCGGCGTTCTCGTCAACTTTAGTTTGCTGATGAACGTCGATTCATTCGAACAACTTACAACCCGAATCGGATGTTTACGATTAAAAAGATGTGGGTCAATTCCGGCTTTGACAATCTTCGTCGTCTACGTACCGACATCAAGCTATGACGAACAAGAAGTCGAAGAGTTCTAAAAGGAAAGTTCTTCTACAAAAAGACCATACATTGTTGATGGTCATCAATGGAGATTTTAACGCCTTGATTGGACCAAGAAGAACATCTGAAAAACGTTACATTAGGACCCACGGATTAGAATGAAACGAACAGAGTGAGCAGCTCTCCGAGTTTGTTATGATTAGCAAGATCATCCATGGCAACTGACAATTACAGAAACCCTACCCTCAACGCTCGCTGAACATGGGAGCGTCCCCAGTGAAGAGTACCATAACGAAATAGACCACATCATAGTAAACTGAAGGCTTTACCTAATCGATATCGCAGTTATCCCAAAATTCTACACGAGATCAGACCACCGCTTACTTCATGCAGGATTCGATTTCTCGCAGAAAGGAGAAAAAGCCGCTGAATTCAAAAAACGAAGCCGGCGCTTAGACGGAACAGTTACAGCATCCAGAAAGGCAATAGAGAAAATCATTCACGAATACTACTCAGATCTCTTCGATAGCCACTTCCACCTTCCGTCATATGAAATAAAGGAGGATGGAAATGTTGTACTACCGGTTCACCCTTCCGAAATCCGACATGCCATTACGCCGGTGAAAAATCGAACTTCTCCAAGCTCGGACAGGATAACATCTAAACACCTAAAGAACCTTCCGCCAGTCCTCATGAGCACACCGGCCCTGCCGTTTACAGGTTACCTGTCTGAATGCAAGGTCCCTACTAAGTGGAAGACCAGCAAGACCGTGCTAATGTTCAAGAAGGGTGACCTCCACGATATCAGCAACTATCGCCCTATCTGCTTGCTGTCTGTTGTCTACAAACTTTTCACTGGAGTAAAGTATATTTATCTATATGATCTTATAAACTGATCTTTCCCAGTTGGTGAGAGGTTGGTATAGGTCTTCGATGTCGTTGTTGTTGGTGTTGTTGGCAAACGGCTGACGTTTCGGCGATTTCGCCTTCCTCAGAGCCGTGATGTTACGAGTGGGACGGTAGTCAAGCGGAACGTATGCTTGCCGGCTTTGATAGAGCCTGTGGGAAGATTGGCCTTTGACTGAATCTTATAAAAAATAAAGAATATCTCCGAATGCTCCAGTTACATCTATTTAGGTTGAGAAATTAATATGATGAACGACCTAACTCCAGAGCCGAGCAGAAGGAAGCGAGCGGCTTGGGGAGCTTTCAACACCATCGAGGATGTAGTGAAAAGAACAAAGAACACCCGACTCCGCGCCCACCTTTTCGACTCAACGGTACTTCCTGCCCTAACGTATGCGTCAGGAACTTGGTCGCTGCCTAAACAAGATGAAGGGTCACTCAGCATTATTGAACGCGCAGTCGAAAGGACGATGCTAGAAGTATCCCGTTCCACACAAGTAAGGGATGGGACCAGAAGCCCGATCTACGTAAGCGATCAAAAATCAAAGATGCCGTGTTTTGTACTCCACACAGTCGAAGATATGGTGGGCCGGGCACGTAATGCGTATGAATGACAACCGATGGACAAGAGCCGTTAGTGACTGGATTCCTCGAGATGTCAAACGTACTGCAAGAAGACCCGATGGTCAGAGTTCTTCACAAAGAGCCTAGAAAAAAGATGTAATGCCCGGAGAGTCTCCAGAGGGAGCAGAACCCACTGGGCTACTCTTATACGCGACAGGGAAAATTGAAAGTTTTGCTGGCGCCCGCACGAGTCGCTCGACTATCAAGGGGACTATAAATGATACAGCTGATCTTCGTTCAACACATTGGAAAACGGAACTTTAAAATTCCAAAAATCCTGATGGCATTGCTCAAACCAGATCGTTTCTGAGATGCCTTTAATAGCTTGCTCTGACGATCCCGATGTAAATTCTTCTGCAGAGGTCCTCTACATTTGCACTTATTACTAGCCGTGTTAGATGTGTTTCAATAGGATGAGTATGCAAGTTTGGTCTTCTTTGCTTCTGGAGCAACTCCTTAGTGGCGATGGGAATAGAGTTTACCCTTCTTGTTTGAGGAAATAAGGAAAGTTCGGCCTATGTTTTAAGTCCTTCGAAAAGCAGTTTGGTGTCGTCAGTTGGGCCTTCCTTTATCTCTTAATTATATGAGGAGACGATTTTACTGAGAATGTCTTCGTCATACACGACATGCTTCGTTTTTGTTGGACGACGACAGTTCTTTTCCAGTTTATGGATGAATATTTTTTTCGCAAGAAGACGGTGTTCATATATAGTACAGAATCCATGCACCACTGAATTGTCAGAGAGCCACCATTCTCTTCTCGTTGAGAATCTTGGCATGTGGATCGCACTGTTAGGAAGCTGCCATGCCTACCGACTATTTCTTCTCTTCGCGAAAAATGAATCCACGTGAAAGAGATGTGCAGCGGACAGGAGTCCTAGGAGATCGTTTCCATCCTTATTTTAAATTCTAACTTCGAATTTTTTTCTTCTATTTCCATTTCCGTTGGTTTCCCATAATCTGGCAGTGAAGCTCCCACCAACAATTTTACAGAACTTTCATTGCGGATTATTCCCTTCAACTTTCTTCAGAAGCCATCCACTTAGCTTTTGTCAGCTGTACAAGTTTGTGAGTAACACTTAGCTATACTAACTTTTTTGACGCACTAGATGGAACATAGATGCGTGCACGACAAAGCCTACATTTTGTAACAGCAGTTCCTCTCCTCAGAGAGGCCATTATTTAATTTGCATATGTCATTCTTCTTGAAAGATGAGCACTTGTCCGGAATTAGCTTAGTCCAAGAAGCTAAAGATAGTCGTCTTAAAAGACTGTTCTTGTATAGCAAGTGCGAAGCAAGAAGTAGTCTTTGTAAAGCGGTGTGTGTACTCGTTTTCTCCTTTTCCAATGGTATCTTGTGCAGCCCAAGCTTTAATCGCTTCTTACCAGTTCTCTTTGCGCACGATCTCGTATACTGGAACACCCAGTGTGTAGGGTACTGCGGCTAGAGCATCGCTGGTTTAGCCAATGTGGCTACCTGGAACCCAGAGATCAGCCTACCCAAAGCTTCCTCATGTCGTTACTAACACATACAGTGGCCGGTTCTTATGGATCGGAGGGAAATTTGCCACTTTGCTACAATTGTTGACACCGGGCCGGCTGCGATTTCTGGCATAGGTTTACTCTTAGCTGTGGTTCCGGATGGAAGCGTCCTATTCCTTCTCAGATTTGGATACTTTGCTGGGAGATGAATATCTAGCTGTGCGTAGCAGGAACACCTACCCACGATGAAGCGGGAAACCTTTGGGAGTAGCTTGAAATAATGAAAATTAATATTTAAAATGTGAAAAAAGCATTATTTCTTGAATA
This sequence comes from Angiostrongylus costaricensis, assembly GCA_900624975.1. Classification (NCBI taxonomy): domain Eukaryota; kingdom Metazoa; phylum Nematoda; class Chromadorea; order Rhabditida; family Metastrongylidae; genus Angiostrongylus; species Angiostrongylus costaricensis. The sequence continues at coordinate 63,585 of UYYA01004071.1, read as the reverse complement.
ATTCCGTCTTAGTAGTGAAATCCACGCTGTTCATGCTCATATTCGCCGCTACGAGGTCATCATAGAGCCAATAAAATATTAAGAACCTCTAATCGTCGACACATTAAAACGACTAGACTGTCGTCAAGCGCTGTGACGATCAATGCCTATGCTTTAAATGGACGCTGTAGACACTGTAGGTCGCTACTTATCAGACGATTTCTCCTCACACCACACGTTAAACTTTCGAAAAGATCAAAGGTAACGGTGTTTTTTCATTAGTAGAGCAGGTGTCGACTTTTGCTCGCTACACAGCAAGTAATTGGTATCAATTTTTTCTAGCGGCTTGGAGTGATGTTTTTCCCTTATCATTCAGTGCTATCTTCCGTGATATCGTTGTTTGTAACGTGTGTTATATAAATAGCCTTCTCAAGTACGAAAACGATCATTTCGGTTTTAGATCCTGGATTATGCGGTGGTTCCATGTAGCCCTCGTTTTGGCAATTATTAGCCATGCTCATGGAACTGAGGATGTGGATGACAGAAAGGTAGAAACTGAAGAACAAAAAGTTAAAGCAAAGGAAAAAGTGGTAAGTGGCAGAGATTCCGTTTCTCATCCCCTAACGTTGTTTTTATATTTTGAAGCAAATTGTGAAATGTTCTTTTAGGACAAAGTAAGCGATCTTTTTCCGTACGAATTTCCAAACGAATTCTTAATACAGCGCTTTACGTGGAACGAGTAAGCGTTTCTAAATTGTTTCAATTTAATCTCGAGTAATCGATCATTCAACATAAAAGATAAGAGCTAAAGCGTTTGGCGTTAATCAATCTTTAACGGATGCGTCATGCATGTGATCCCATCTGTAGCATGGTAGAGATGATCGAATGCATATCAGGCCTATAGAATGACTCGTATCGATCCATCAAACTAGTGCTGCCATACGCGCAGACAAGTCTGGTACCAATTTGCCCATCCCGGAGGTTGGAAGGCCTGGTAATATCGGGCCGCGTTATCAAATTCTAACTACAACGTTAAACATCCCTACACCCAAGATCTACTGCTAAATCGACTCAGAATTGAACAGAGTCGAGCGGAAACCCTTGGAATAACTATGGTAGATCACTTATAGAAGATAGTAAATTGTCGAAAATTAACATACGGAATGGTTATATGGGAACCATAGATTGAATGAGAAAATGGAGCACAATGTGAAAAGGAATCTAAAAGATCTAAAATGTTGAAATGAAAACACTTCCATGCCTTTAATCCTACTTTCTTCATCACTCCTTGACAGAAGCTGATCGAAGGCAACTCATTGGGTTCTCTCGTATGTAATATAATTCTTTTCTGGATAGGGTAAAATTTACTGAAACGTCGGCCGTTGTAATACTGGGTGAACAATTTTTTGCAATCTCACTGAGAACAGCTTCTTGTCATGGTCCTTAGAATACACTATTGATTGCAATACAAAACTACCAAAACAGTCCTTTTAGCAGTGCCATGCGACTTCACAGGTAGCATATTGCAATGAAAAGGGTAGTTACTGGTCCTCTTGCTCTGTAGGTTTGATAATGACCACAAAGTGTAAACCGTGTTCTCCGCTGCTTGAGTGAATGAATGAAAAAGTGATACCAATGGATGCTATCTCTGGCTGATATTGGTTTATAAGCGTGGTAGGGTTATGTTGATCGGTCTTCGCAGCGCTGAGCAAAAGGATAAAGAATGAAGCTCTCGGCGTTGATCAATCCCTGAGGGATACACCATGCATTCAACTTCACTAAACATCGTTTGGAGGTGAATGAATGCATATTTGGCCTTTACAATGACTTGCGGTGGTCTACCGATGTATCGAGCCACTGCTGCTATCCTCCCAGACAAGTCAGGTACCAATTTGCCGATCTCGGAGGGATGAAAGGCTTGGCGGGCCATGGGCGCGAGCATCGATTTCACGTGTGTGTCGCAGTGGCACTTTCAACTGTTGCACCACACGCGCCCTCAGTACTGAGTGGTAGTTAATTAACAATTGCCAGCTTCGAAATGTTCATTGTCTGACTGGATACTGGGTCCGAAATTCATCTACAGAATTGAAAAGCCCAGGGACGTTGATGTGATCGAATGGCAACAGCAAGAATGATAAAATGTGATTACTGACCATACTGAGTGTGATAACAGTCTTTTCGGTCTGCAAATAGAGCCCAACGGCGCGATATATAGGATTATGAAGTACGGGGGGCATGGCGGCTATTCAAATAATGTGCTTTGCACAACGACTGAGCATAACGGTGTTGCTAAGTAGTGCTGTTCTACGCACAGGCTATGTGTGTGGTGTTAGAGAATATTGTCGGCTACAATCGCACACAAATATTAGAATTGTCATCTTATCAATAATAACAGTCGATAAAGGGAAACGAACTTTGACAACCCCTTTGGGCTCACGATTTCACGTTCACTGCCGAACTCCAAGAGAACGTTTACTGAGAACGCTAACGACACCCAATCAATAGCCATGTTTATTATGGTTATTATCGACTCGGCTTCGCTCTTCACACCAGCAGCAACGTAAACGATCTGGCATCGAAGTGAATCATACTGTTTATGTGTCATGTAAAAACGTAATATTTGCTTTTTTCTGCTTTTGCAGGAAGATTTATAACAGAGATCATATGCTGATGGCATCGATCGATAGAGCTAGCTAAGAGACAGGTGAAACGAAAGACTTGTATGGTGTGGTGGTGAACGCGTTACTACCCGGAGAAGACAAGTAGAGCGTTCGTTCCCCACCGCATAGACCTGCGGTCCGGAGTTTTGCAAATATCTCAGCATCACAGAGATCATACTTCAAGATTTTAGTGGTCATCAGTAAAACCTTAGCATAGTTGATTAGGGATAAAGGATAAAGCGTTTGGTGTTGATTAGTCTTTCAGGAATAGCCCAAGCATTCAACTCCATGTTTAGTAGAGATAACTGAATGCATATCTGACGCGCAGAATGACCTGCTTTAGCGTAGTGAAGTGCAAAATCAGTGTTTTTTGTCCTTCCACACATGGTCTGGTGCCAGTTTCCGATTATGGGAGCACTATTAGCCTCTAAGCGCTTAGCTATACGCACCCTTTGGAGAAAGAGAAAACGACGAACGATCAAAGTTACAACGATAGTATTTATCTGGTGTCCAACGGGATCATCTCACCACTATTCTTGCTCATTCAATTCTTGTGACCTACCCTGTTCCTTCATTCGCTAAAACCGAGATCTGCGCAAGATAAATTTTTTCCATGGATTATATTACCTCAGCAATACCATCGGCTTTTTCTCGAGAAGAAAAAAATCAGTTTTGTTAAGAGGATATCTTCTTAACAAGCCAGCGTTTGCTTCGCTTTATGATCCGCTACGTTCCGACCTTCGCATTCACATCTTCCCACCGCATCATTGCGATGTGTGAGTTTTCATGTTTTCAAAGGTAATTTAATCACTTGTTATTAGTATTATTAGTAAGGCGCAAGGGTACTGGTTCACGTAAAATTAATGGTATGGTGTTAATCATAGTTCAAATAGCGAAGAAGAAAAGAGACGAAATAACCAAACAGAAACAGGAGTTATTTTATGCTATCAGTAAGCATTGGCACTAATAAGGTAAGGTTTTGATCTTGAGCGGACGTCAGGTTGTTAACAACATGATTCGTTTAACGCTGGCCAAAGGAGCCTACTATACAGTAGCGTTGAGTAAGACGATTACGGAAAGGCTGCTATAATCTTAGAGCCTCTCTAAGCTGCCTAAATCGCAGAAGGTTAAGGTGCTTGTACCTATTTGATCTGATGGTGATGATCTGTACCTACAATGAAGACACACTTGAATCTGAGTCCTCCATAGAAGACAGTTATGTAGGTATAAAGGATAAAGTACGACGTCATCGAACTGGCCGAGACGAGAAGACAACACCCATTCGACGCCGACTATGACATTGAAGAAGAATTGTTCCTCGGAACATGCGACGGTGGAGCAGTCGGCCGCGTCAGCATTCTCGTCAAGACGAGTTCGACCATTGACTTCGATTCATTCGAACGGCTAACAACGCAAGCCGGACATCTACGATTGAAAAGTTCTAGATCAATACCGGCCTTGACAATCTTCGTCTTCCACCCACCAACATCAAACTGTGAAGAAGACAAAGTCGAAGAGTTCTGTATGGATTTAGAGAATTTTTAGAGACAAGACCATTCACTGTTTAAAGTCATCGCTGGAGATTTTAACGCTAAGATTAGACCTAGGAAACGTCTAAAACGTCACATTGCGACCCACCGATTTGAATGGAACAAGCAGAGTGAGCGGCTGTCTAAGTTTATCAAGACGACCAAGACCAATCGTAGCAGGTCGGAATTCTAGAAGCCCCAGCGTGAACGCTCGACATGGGAGTTTCCCAGTGGAGAGTACCGCAACGAACGAAACCACATCATAGTATATCGAAGGTTTTGCCTAACCGATGTCGCTGTTGTCTAAAAATTCCACACGGGATCAGACCGTTGTCTCCTTCGTGCAAGATTTCATTTCTCGTTCAATGGAGAAAAAGACACTAAATTCAAACTCTGCCTCTAAATTCTATTTCTTTAAGAGTTTTAGACGATTCTCCAGAAATGTGAAAATGAAGTGCATGGTGGTGTGCCTCGTAATCACCCGTGATCACGCCCTATAGCTTAAGCATTTTTTTGACTTCACCCGGACAAATTCCTCGTACTCCATGCAATTGGTCTCCTACGATAACTGGAAGGCCTATGAAGAACAAACTATGATCACTTAAAAAAGCTATTTATTATGTAAATAGAACTTACCAACGAGTTTTCTCCGTTGAGGTTGTGGAAGTGCTTTTAGCAGAGTAGATTGGAGTCGATTTTACCGTTTCGGGCTCTGAAGAAGGCAACGTCGCCGAAATGTCAATCAGCACTCTATTGAATAAACCTCATTATTAACGAACTGATATCTACTCGAGGGCAAAAAATTACCTTCCTGGATAATAAGGAGGTTAATAAAATGTTGGTCCTGGAAATTCACACTAATGATTTCTTTTTAAGTGTTCATCATCGATTTCTAAATGTAAACACTCAGTATTGATAAGTTTCCATTTAAACAGCGTCAAAATTGTCACTAACTGTTCGGCAGACCGAATTGTAAACAAATGCGAGAGAAAACAACTGTAAGAGATGCATCCTCCCTTTTGTCCCTCTCCCGCTCTACCTCCTTTCCCCCATCTCTTTCCCGTTCTGTCTCTCTCATCTTCGTCTCCTTTCTCTGTCGTTCTCTCTTCCTCTCTTCCATACACACACACACATACACATACACATACACTTACGCTCTGAGTAGTTATGTAATGCCCGGTTTTAAGAGTTTGTTTTGTTTCAGATGTTCTGGTCTTCAAGTTTTAGTCAAGGTTTATCATCGGCCTGCTTTTCGTTATTGATTATTGATGTCTTTGTTTTTAGTGTTTGGCTTTGTTTTATGAGAAAATTCAACATCACATCAACTGAGATACGCAATATTGACTGGGGAAAAGCCTGCAATGATAATTCGTTACGTTTTCACACGCTGGAGCAAATCGTGTACGTAACCGTATCAAAAGTGGTTGAAGGAGAAACAGAACCACAGCGCATACAAAACCGTGAGCAACAAATTCTTCCCATTTTTATTAAGTAATGACTTTCATAAAAATAAAAGCATCTTGAAATTAAGATAATGCTGAGGTATTTGGAAAATTCCGCACCGCAGGTGTCTGCGATGGGGAACGAACGCGCTATTGTCCTTTCCGGGGAGGAATGAGTTAACCACCACACCATGCGGGTCCTCCGTTTGCGGGAGTTATGCAAATATCTCAGCATCATCTTAGTTGTATTTCACATGCTACCTCGCTGTTAAAAATTATAGTAGGCAGTGAATAAAAAGGTTAAGATCTGTCATATAATTGCACGACAGTGCCTACCCGATAGAATATTTTAATTTATTTTACAATAACCGTCTTCAGGTCTACTGTGGGTATTCCTTTATACCAATTCACTCCTTGCATCCAAGTGGTTTCTTCGCGCCCACCTTCAAGAAAGATTTTCGAATTTTTTGTGTGCTGTTTCGACTGTCGGACTGTGATGTACAGCGGGGGATTCATCCACTGGCAGAGTCTCCCAAGCTGTGAAGGAGTCCTGAGTTTTCATCAGGAAGCCTAGCTAAGAGTAAACCAATACCAGGATCCGCCACCGTACTGGTATCAAACTAGTCGCATGGTTGCAAATAAACTGTGGTAAATCTCCTTCCGATCCACAAGGGTTGCGACTGCCTGGTGGTGGTGAAGACCTGAAGCAGACTTTGGCCAGGCCGATCCTTGGGACTCCAGGGAACTATAATGGCTTAACTAGCAAATCTCCGAAAAATTGAGATTATGCTGGGGTCTACACAACCATTGAGGGCGAGCCATTCGTGTATCAAGGAAGTAAGTGTTTTGACTTTTGATTGAGAATTTCGTCTTCCTTATAAATGTCGTAAAATGGCGGTCGAGACGATTCTTCTTAGTGTCAGGTATGGCCGGGTTGGAGCGTTCTAATTTGGGTTGCAAAAGCGAACCGTTCTCAAAAAGGTTTGGTACCAGTTTTCCGATCCGGCAGGTTGAGAAACTTGGTGGTTTAGAGTGGGGCCGAACTATTACCGTGCTCGTGATGAACCGTATTACTACCACTGCGCTACCAACCTCGTGATAGACGATTATACGAATATTTATCGGCAAAGTGACTACAGTGAACAAGCAATTTTGTTTGGAGTACTAGTATTAATCATTATTGTTGCACATCTCGTTCAGATTATCCGTACTATTCTCCACGTGTTGATCTTCTCTATGGTTACAGAACTGTCACTGAACCGATGTACACATTTAGGGTTAGTTTATATATTTATAAGTAGTCAAAACATGAAACAAACTAAGAGAATACAATGTTATTAGTTAGTATGAGTAGGAGAACAAATAGAACAAGACCAGTAGATGGCAGCAGTAACAATAATGAAAATGATAATAATAATAATAATAATAATAAAAATAATGCTAGTGATAATGCTAGTAATAATTGTAGGAATAATAATAACGTAACATTATTAGAATAAGGTGTGATAAAAGCTTGGGAAAAAAAAGAACAATTAGTGTCTGGCTTTATTGATAACCTAGAAGAGGTCGTTATCACCTGCATCACCTGTCGCCTCGTTGATTATCGAGTAACAGGAGCGAGCGTCAGTAAATCTTCCATTTTTCCTTGTTGGGTGCAAGAATAGCCCAGTGAGTTCTGCTCGCTCCAAGGAGTCGTTGTGCACAATACCTTTCTTCTAAGGTCTTCGTGAAGTACTCTGACCATCGAATCGGTGGTATTTCTGCTGTGCGCTTAACATCTCGTGGAATCCACTCACTACCAGTTTCTGCTCACTGGCTGTCGCATTAGGTGTCTGATTCAACTTATTTTGGACAGTTTGACGCATAGAACGGCACCTTCGATTTTTGATCATTGATATAGGTCGAAGCTTCGGATCCCTTTTTTCACTTGTTTGACACGAGTTATTCCTAGCATCACCTTTTCGATTGCACATTGAATAATACTGTGATTTTTTCTTTTTCTTCCTTAGAGAGGAGGTTTCTGACGCACACGTTAAGGCAGCAAGAATCGTGGAGTGGAAAAGGTAGGCACGGAGACTGTATTCTTTGTTCCGTTTGCTAAAATCTCGATGCTCTTGAGGGTTCCCTAAGACACTCGCTTCATCTTGCTCAGCTCTGAAGCTAAGTTGTTCATCATATTGATCTTCTAACCTAAATATACGAAAAGGCGCGTGTAGCGCATTGGTCGGAGGCGCCTTGCGACACACGCGTGGAATCGATCGCCGCGCCAGCGGCTCACTGAGCCTTCCATCCCTCCGGGGTCGGCAAATTGGTACCAGACTTGTCTGAGAGTATAGCAACACTGCGTCGATACATTGTAGACCACTGCGAGTTATTGTAAAGGCCAGGGATGCATTCACCCACCTCCAACGATGAAGTCGAATGCGTGGTGCATCCCTTAGGGATTGATCAACTCCAAGGGCTTTATCCTTTACCCTTTAAAATAGACGTAACTGGAGCGCTCGGAGATATTCATTCTGTTGAGCGTGAATGGGGCACACGAAACCAATCCGCTTTTTACAAACACCGTTTTTGTGAGATTTAGTCAAAGACCAAACTTTCTAAAGGCATTATCAAGCTTGGTGTCATAATAAAGATGTCAAAATCATTGAAAAGGAGAGAATATAATTGGCCGCTATCGTTCTTCCATCCCATGTTATCCCATTCCAGTGTTCGCATGACGTTCTGAGGGATGACAGAAAATAATTTTAAAAGATGATATCATCTTATTTAGCCTCTGTTTTGACGTAGATGTTAATATCGACAAGAAGATGTCACAAATCCTTATTATGGCTAACTTTTTTCGGTATCACCTTTATCAATGCCACGATCATTGAAGCTCAGTGTCTCCAGGAAATGCTTTTTTTCTCGAGCTGTTGGTTTTCATTGTTGTTCCGACAAGTAGAATTCAGTTGAGTGGAGCACCTCATTAATAAAGTATCGTCACTCAGTACTTGGCTAGCACACAGTAAAACAATATGGGACGCTACATGTAATTATCAACTCCCATTGAAGCTTTGCATTGGTAATCAATCTTTCGACATGTGGATAAAACTAGAGGGTTTGAATCTTAACACCTTGTGTTACCAAGTAATTAATCGCCCCAACTAGCAACGATCCGACGGCTGCAGAATGGATCGTCACCCAAATAATTTCGCTTAGCGATCGACCACCGATTGTCCTGTACCCCGGGAAACTTCCGCCTGAGGTCAGCTCACTTTAAAGGAACTGGAGCACTACATAAAAAACAGAGTTGGGTTTCGTGCAGCACGTCATGGTACTCGACTCCACTCGACGTGGTGACTACGAAATTGTTATCACCTATGTGGACATCTAGTATAGCATTGACGTGATTGGCCATGGTGTGAGGTATATATGCTTCACACGTACGGTTTGCGAGTAAAAATTTTCTGCAAAGTGAATTATCACTCGAGCTGGTTGATATTGAGCATTTTTCTACGGTTTCCATTAATATTACCACTTATAACCTGCCGTGAAAATTATAGAAGGCAGAAAACAAAACGTTAAACATTACCACATATGTCAATTTCTTTTCTACTGTATACAACTTTCTGAGCTTAGCTTTGTTTTTGAATATTTGACTCACAACGCACAGTATGAACAGTATGCGTTTAGAGAGGGGCCAGCATGGATACTGTAGAGTTTATTTTCAGTTTTGTGCTTTCTAGGAGTTTCTTTTTTACCTCAGAATCTATATTCATTCGATAGCTAATCGAAAGCAGATCAAAATAGTAAGGATAACACCTGAAAACCATTCTTTACACTTGGTAATCTACGAGAAACGTTACTACGAAAAATTCCTCCGTGGTAGACGGTACGCGTCCCTCTTGCGTTAACTAATGGTCGTTGTAAAATGCCGTAAATTAACATGTTTAAAAGGAAATTCTAAAAGAAAGGCGAAACGAAGGTCATGCATGGTATGGTGGTGAACACGCTAGGCCCCGAAAAGGGTAATAACGAGGTTCGATCTCTGCCGCAGACACTTGTGGTCCAGAGTTTTGCAAATTCAACCTCAGCATTATTGTACTTTAATGTGTTTAGTTTGTGCTTATATCAATTATAATATTTTCTACAGATAATCACGCACATTGCGCTATTTATCACCAATATTGCACTATTTATTTTGGAATTCAGTACATAATGAATTTTAGCCTTTCAAAGAATTCGATCTTGAAGATTTTGGTAATGCAGAAAGGATAGAAGGAATTGATTTCTCACTATGGGACAGCCGGATCTTACTGCTTACATCGAAGTAATCGCTTTTGTCTAAATATTTCTTCTTTTCTATCTTTTCCACCACTTTTCTTTATTGTTCTATGGTTATTCGTAAGATTTATTTGCGTTTTCAGTCCGTACTGCCATGCTACTGTTCAACGACCATTCTACGGTATTGCTGACGGCTATTCTCTAACTTTCATGTGCGTGTGAACTTTTACTGCCTAGAAAATTGTATTTGCAATTAAACATTAACTGCATCATACATACCTGTGGCCGTTTCTATTCACACTGAAATGACTTCCAAAGACGACCACAAGTTGTACGCCGTTGCTTGTGGTTTGGGTTCAGTTGGGGTTTGGTCGTGGTTTCGACTGGTTATCGACCGGACTTCTATCAAACATCGATCGGGCATGAATCAGAGACCAATCGGTTGATTATCTACAGATCAGGCTTCTTGCATGATCGTATTCAGATATCGGCTAGATAAGCGTCGACTAAGTGAGCCAACACACTGTTGACGTTGTGCCTTTATCTCTTTTTTTCACCCTTTGCACGATTATTAAAGCAATGAATTTTGGTTATAGCAAATAGAGAATATCTAGAACTGTGGTCTAACGCAGTGGTTATTATTTTTAAGTACTACATTCATTTCTACTCAAACAGGCAATCACGAAGGCTTCTTTGTGAAGGACGAAATCACAAATGTCAAGAAAAGAAGTCGTTTCATAATTCTCTTAATAAAGACGTAATAAGGCATACGAATTCGGAAGGTTGTAAGTGACGACGTGGTGGAAGGATTTTGGCCGTTGTGTGAAATGAAGATTCTCCTCCTCTTGGACACGTACAGTGCTGTACTCCTTTTGTAAATGATTAACTTTCCAAAAACGGAATTCAAACCAGCAAAATGTTGAAAAGTCGTGTGCTTGTTTCACAGAAAACGAGTCTCGGTTTTCTTTTTCAGGCCAACGGACTTTAACGAATATTTGAAACAAAGTGCTGAAGCGAATGTGACAGAAGGACCATACTTCTTCAGCGGTACGAAGGAAGGCTCGTCTCTTCGAGTTAAAACATGGGCGGAAAATCCATCACTCGCTTTTGATCCGCCACATAAGAGGACAGAATTGCAACAAGCGTCCTTCGATTGTTGTCCGCCCACATGGGAGTTCGAAGATTTTGTATTGTCCAGCGATTGGTGAGTTAAATACCTTGTAGGGCAATAACAAAAATCGAAGACTGAAATTTATAAGATTTACAATCTTGTGCGCGTTCGACTATGCGACCCATTCCAAAACAATATGCAGGCCTAACACTTCATTCGTTTCGTTTTCTAGCGGCAGCTACCCTTGGAAGTGTGGTTGGGTTCCTACATGGGTTCGATTACGGTTTGGCGATGTGGCGTCCGCTTAACACCTCAATGATTTGGCGAACTCCGATCGAATATAGTTTTTCCTGGAGTCTCAAATTAGCCATGTTAGTGTTTTTATCATGAGCAAGCACCTATTGTTGTGCATTAGAACGAAGATAGCTAACCGTTTTGAGAATAGGATTATTCTAAGGCTGCAGAAACACCTTAGATAAGTGGTCCGAGAACCAATTCATGATGATGTAGAGGCAAAGTCGAATGTGCATAATCTTGTAAGGCAGTAAGAGGCTGTGAGACATGGAAATCTAAAATTTCGTACCAGGAGAAGAACCGAGGACTGCAACCAGTTCTCGACTGCGAATTGTTCATCACATTTCAGAGTACTACTATTGAAAGCATAGTAATTAGTATGAAAATCATTGAGGATCAAGATTTGAAAAAACTATTTCGTAGCTGGTGGTATTAACAAAAATCAACTTGGCTTGAAAAACAAGTCGGCGAAGGATTTCCGCTGCCTCAATTCCAACTTTGCATCTTTTCACTTCTAACCCTAGTATAGGAATGTGCAAAAGGTGCAAAAGCAAAGGTGCAAAAGGTGCATAGATGGATTCAGATTATGTGAAAAAGTCGCAAGAAAGTTTTTTTGGAAGGAGGAGGGGATTTTGGCAAAGTGGACTTTTCATAAAATAGTCAGACTATGGGAATTATCGTTGCAGGAATACTAATCCGTTTATCACCTATCAGAAATACACTCTTCACAAAACCGTGAGTCAATATATTTGTTATTGGAAAACGTGCGCTAAAACATAACTCCAATTAACTCCAATTTATGGTAGGAAAGCGTTAGTTTCGAACGAAGCAAGCAATTCCTCAAGGATCTGTCATGTATTCGACTCCATTCGTAGCACGCTATAGGTGATTGAATGCATATTTTGCCCAAACAATGATTTGTTTTGGTCTACAGATGTATCTGGAACCAATTTGTTAGGGTCGAGAAAGCGATCAGACCCAAAGCCGTGTTGTAAGAGAAAAACTATGGCCACTGCGATTGGGTCTAAAGCTCTCAAAGCTCTAGGCGTTGATCAACAATCCCTGAGGGATGCGCCATGCATTCGGCTTCATTAACTATCGTTGGAGGTGAATGAATGCACATCTCGCCTTTACAATGACTCGCGTTGGGCTGCCGATGTACCACGCGCAGAGACGATCATATGTCCATTAATAAAGTGGAGGAGGAGGGATCTATGAAAGAGAGACTTTGCTCCATCACCTCATTACTGTAATTTTTATGAATCATTCTTTCGGTCTGAATTTTTTTAAATGGAAAGGATCAAAAAATTCTAAACGAAATTCAAAACTATGAAAATTCTTACCGAAGCGTGGCAAGTCTAAAGAATAAGGCTACGTCGAGAAACATCGCGTTCTGCCAGACCAAACCCCGGTTGTTCGGTCACTTTCATGCTCAAAATATGAAACTTAACGCCGGAAAACGTAAAAAAAATTTTCTGGGCTCTCGAATATATAAATCTTGCAGTCAAGAACCTGTTGATTTCAAAGATCGTATGATAGCTAATAATGTTAAGTATGAACTAAAATATGCCAGCTTACCCTTTATGAATGCTTTTATTTCTGAGCATTGAAACCAATGCGCATTGTCTCGACTTTTGAGCCGATACATGACTCCTGTTTCGATTCGTGTGATCCGTTATATCGTAGGGAAGAATGAATACTTAGTTTTATAACAGTTCTTTTTCGTAAACACCATATTACAGTGGAAAGGTGTATGTGGTGCAGAACTGAAAAGTGGTGGCATGATTCCGTTCCAGTCGTTTTTGATTGAAGTCGGCAAGCGATGTGAATGGTATGTTGATTAATTGATGCTCCTTTGCCTTTTTTTTCCCTCATTTTTTTGAACGATTTGAAAAGATTTTCTGTGTGAAACACATGCACATGCGAAGAAAAGTGCATCGTAGATGATAAGATAAGAGATGGTCGTAGTTCGATCACCGTAGAGCTGAGATGTTTGTAAAGGAAGAAAATCGATAACGTGAAAATTGAGCGTTTAAGCTGAATGGATAAGGAGAGACATTACTGGGTTGACATGAAAAAAAGTTACTTTTTCCGTACATCACAAAACATTCGTGCATTTTGTTTTGTTCTCTTTTTCATTCTGGAAAGTCTTTCTCTTACAATATTCTATTTCTTACAGTTTTTCCAATTAAAATTCTTAATGAATAAGTTTTTTTCTCCTGTAGGATGAGGTTATGTTTTGACGATGAGGGGAAATTCTGTGAAAGCGATGCTAACACATTGGCGCTAATTTTTGTCCATGACGTCTACATTCCTACTGATTCAGGTATGCGCACTGAGTGTATCCATTTGTAGCCTACTAGATATCACAGGGTGGAAAAATATAAAGCGTTCGATGTTAATTAATACCTGAGAGATACATCAATCATTTATTTCCATTCATAGCGTCGTGGAAATGATTGGATACGTAGTCGGAAAATTCAATGAATTACCTGGACCTAGTAACAAGAGGCCATTTAGGAGTTTTTTCTCCTCCCATGCATGTTTGAGACCAACTCCACGGGAATGGAGATTTTGGTTAGCATAGGCTGCTGAATCGAACCAAAAACCAAACCTGTAAGGAGGTCCATCACCAACCACTGTGCTACAAACGTCCCATCGTCCCTAGACATCACAAATCTGCAAATAGTCTACATACAGATGTACATCCCTACACACGTCGACGCATACATACCAGTCTTCCTTACAAATGTGTACTTAACCAAATAACAGTCTGTCCAACTTTGGCTTCAGAACGATTTTATTGCTTCACAGCGATGTTATTCTTAGCCATAATCTCTGGAAAGCCATGAAACTAACCCGAATCAACACGTTTAAGAGAAGATGTTGGCACGAAAATAGCCGTAATTCTCTTCATTACATGTGCCTTTAGGTTTTCTATTGATTTATTAGAAGAAATTATTGCTTTTCCATCGATCTTCCTTATTTGTTAAGTTATCATTGTTTATATTCAGATAACGCTCGACCTATCGGAGTTGAGTTCAAAGAGTTGGACCCTATTCGCATTAACTTTTTGATTGGACATAAAGCAGTAAGCATTAGATGTCTAGTTATTAGCTGTTAGAAATAGTTCACCATCTACGATTACCAGAAGAACCAACTACATTCGAAACCATCTACAGCAAACAGCTAAAATAGTTGGCCAAAATGGGCCTGTTTAGGATTTTTTTTCCTTATGAAGCGATTTTCGTTTGTCGTAGAATGATGGAGACATACAATAGAGTGCGGCCAAGGTGGCATGTCGTTACTTATCCAGAGCACTTTTTTTATTCGGATAGAAAAAGAAGTGATAAAGGATTGTGGTAAGAAAGTAAAAGGGAAGGAAACGGCAAACCTTGGTGCGATGTATAGCTGACAATCGTGCCACCTTATGTGGCATCCGCATTGTCAGTGACATAAATAAATGCTTTTTTTTTCTCATTCGTTCCACAGAAATGTTATATTCTAACGTATAAAGTGTCTGATTTTAAATGTAAACTTTAAATAACCATAACTGTTTTCATACTGATTTTTATTAATCGCAATAACCCTCATTGTAACAAGCACATTTTTTCAAACAAGAAACAAGTTATTTATTGTAGTTGCTTAAAATTTTGGAGTTCTGGAAGCGATGAATTCGCTGAAGGCACTTTTTACGTTATCGTGGTTGGTAAAGCATTTCTCGCCCGGGAAGTTATCAAGATGTTGGCCAAGAAGTGGTAGTCGGTTGGCGAGAGGTCAATTGAACATAGTGGATGAGGCTAAGTTTCGTAGGCCAACTCGTTCAACTTCTGCAGAGCTGGTTCTACAAACTGAGGCCGGGTGTTGTCGTGGAGACGTACTGGTCCTTTTCTATTCACTAATGCCGATTGTTTTTAGAGTTTACGGTGAGTTTCGTCGATTTGTTGGCAATACTTTCTCCTGTTGTCGTTTCGCCCGGATTCAAAAGCTGTCATGAATCAGCCCAGCTGCAGACCACCAAATAGCCCCCATTACTTTTTTTTGGTGCAATTTCGGCTTGGGAAGTGCTGTGGAGCCTTGTGGCAATCCATCCTAGTTCTCGTCGCATGTCACAATTCGTTCGAGAAAAGGGTCGTTTCTGTTGCGCTGAATAAGAGCAGATGAAACTTCAAAACTGCGACTTTTTTGACTATCGTTTAATTCGTACGGTATCTACTTGTCTTAAGCTTTTTTGTCTTTCCTATGCCATTCAAGTGATTGGAAATTATTCCTGTGCTTACGCCAAGCTGTTCTGCAAGCTCTCGAACAGTTGTTCGCGTGTTTGCTTTCACTAGTTCCTTCAATTCGGCATCGTGAAGTTCCTTGAGGCGTCCGCGACCTTCTCTAACTCTGAGGAGTCGAAATCACTAGATCGGAATCTCCAGGACCATGTTCGCACTGTTGATTCACCAACACTACCTTCACTCCAAACCTGATGATATTCCGAACCCCTTCCGCGACATTGTGTCCACTCTCCCACTCGTATAAAGAAGATCACGAATATCACGTTGATTCATACGTAGGATAAAGCCTATAAAAATGTTAAAATAATATGCCTTGAAGATAACCAATACTGAGCATGAAAAGAGCGGATTTTGCGCTTTAAAAATTTGTATTAAACCTTTTTAAGGGACAAAATTTTTATTTAAAAAGTTATACGAAGCTTAAAACAATAAAATCAGACATTTTATATGTTGGAACCTAATATTACATATAAACAAGCCATCCAGGCTTATCAATTATATGAACAAGTCGTTCGAATGTCTTTCGATCACCGACGAGTGCGATAGCGTTTTCAGATCGAAATGGCCTACGCGTTTTCGTCGGTAACGGCTGCTGGTATAACAGATTTGATGCAGCTCGACAAATATGACGGAAAGGATCCAAGCAAACTAGAAATTAACGTAGTCAAAGCGCCATACTGTGAAGCTCGTCTACTTAACGTACGTACAGTCGGCCGCATTAGCAGACCTTATTAGTCCACTGATTCGGTGGTTTTGTACGTTGTTATTGTTTTATTTATTTATGCAACCACTCCAATAACTGTCTATATCAAAGCGCTTTCATTTGGTTCTCTCTCTTACATTCCGTATTCTGTGGTCATCGTTGGGTCTAGGTGTCCGTTCCGCTTCCATATTTCGAATGTCGTTTAATGCCGGTTGACTTGATTCTACTATTTAGAATCCTGTGACATCCCTTAGAGCGCATACACGACATCACCAAGGGGCACTCTCCGAACGTTATGGATCGGAGAAAAATTCGAACAGTGAAGTTTGGTGGTATTGCCGAGCAGTTTTGCAACCTTGGAGTGCTGTGTAAGGAGACCTAGTCGGCAGTGCAAGGGGTCGAACTAAAAGCATGCATATAGCACGCGTGGCACTTCCTGCTCACTTTACCACAATAACCACTTCCATTTATTACTATTTTTTAATTTGTATATCACCCATCTTTACGCTTACTGTGCGGATATCAGCACTTCTCACATTCGATTCGTTTCTTCGCATCCGTCATCCACGAGGATCTCCCAACTTTTACGTATGCCTTTGGCTACTGCTTGAAGATTCTATTTCACCTTGAATGTCGTAGACTGCATGCCGACTCGATTCTTCCTTGAGTCCTGAGAAAGCCAGATAGAAGCGCTTCCAACTAGATTGCAGAGAATGAGTTTTTTTCCCAGACAACTCCGGTACCAACCTTTCCGACCTCGGAGGAATGAGATGCTTGGTGAGTTTGGAACAGAATTGAACTAGTACTATGCTCGTGATGACTGACATCACTACCACTGTGCTATCCACCCCATTTATTTATTGCTATTACTTGATACTTGAACAGCTCGTTCTCACTAGTTGTGCGGGCCTCAGTTTGGGAGAACCTACCGGGGGAACGAATCCCCCTGATGTACATCTCAGTCCCACACCCAGGAACACCTACCAGCCACGATGAGGTGGTAAACCGTTGGAAGTTTTGCTGCTATTGTTGCTATTAATTATTAAATGTCGTTAAAATTTCGTCTATTCATGATTATAATGCGTGAACACGGTAAATATTGACGAAGAAAAAAGAGGTAGGAGACATTGATTACGGTAACACAGAGTAATGATGGCATGATGACAAGAATCTCTATGTGGAGTTTTTTTCTTTTCGCTGGTTGATTTAATATGTGAACAAGAAAAGAATGTAGAAAAAACAAGAGACGTTTTTATTTTTTATTCAGGATATGGGTGCTGTGAATATCCAGAAAGGACTCGAAGCTGGATCGCAGTGTCTTTCGATCTCTTCATGCACATGTCTGGAATAGATTACAATAAAACGTATCTCTATGTTTTTCTGTTTAAGATATGAAGAAAAAAGCCTTTTTTATTTAATGTATGTTTTTCTTGCATTGATGTAATAGCACGAATTTCATTCACAAATATAATCGACTAACGTTTCGAAGCTTAGGTGATTCGTATTGAGTAGATCTTACTTGATACTTGATACTTGAATGGCCCGTCCTCATTGGTTGTGCGGGACCCAGCTTAGTATCCATTTTTCGGAGATTTGCTGGTTAAGCAATTGCGGTTGCCTGGAATTCCGAGGTCACCCTGGCTCAAGTGTGCCTCGGATCGTCATCACCACAGGCATTCGCCACTCTTATGGAGAGGAGGGAGATTTGCCACCATACGACTTTGACACCAAGACGGTGGTGGTTGTTAGCACTGAATAGATTGTTGAAAAAAAACCAGGCATTGTTTATCAATCATTATGCATCACACCGTCGCTCCTTTGATCGTCGAGTAATTCGAGGGGGCCAAAGGAAGTTTTCCACTTTTCCTTACTGCGTAAAAGTGTTGCCCACTGCGTTCTGCTCGCTCAAGGCACTCGTTGAGCATCACATCTCTTTCTAGCGTTTTAGTGAAGAACGCAAACTATTGGGTGGGTGATTTTTCATCCCTGAATTTGATATCCCAAGGAATCCATTCGCTAACGGCTCATGGCTATTCTTTATCGCTTACACGTATTTTGTGTCCGGTTCAGCTTATATTTCATTTTTAATCATTGAAGGTAGTTCGGAGTTAGGGATCCTCTCCTTCGTGATACAGGATACTCCAAACTTGACCAGGTTTCTGGCGGATACGTTGAAGCAGGAAGAATTGTGGAATCGAAAAGGCGAGCAAGGAATAGGACATTCTTTGTTCTCTTCACTTCATACTCGATGTCCTTGAAAGAGCCCCAAGCCGCTCGCTTCTTTCTGTTCACTCAGAAGATATGTCTTTCAACGTATTGATTTCCCGACCTAGGTAGACTTAACTGTTGCATTCAAAGATATTCATTCTGTTGAGCGTAAATGAGGCACACGTAACCAATCCTTCATGAACATCGTTTCTGTGATATCTAATCGAGAACCAATCTTTCCACATGTTTCACCAAAATCAACAAGCATTTGTTCCCTAGCTAATGCTTGTTGTTATAAGAACGATGTCCTCTACAAAACGAAGATGGTGTAGTAATTTCCGACCATCGATTATCACACCCATGTTTTCTCATTTCAATAATGTTCGCCTGAAGTTCTCGAAAGTGGCATAAACAAGTTTGGCGTGATCGCATCGCCTTGCCTAACCCACTTTTGACCTCGATGTTAATATCGTTGTAGAATGGTGATACCTTGGTTGTGAAATTTTTGTACAGCTCACGAAGAATCTTTACGGACTGAGTAGGGACTCCCTGACTATCAAGGGCTTCCAAGACTGCTTCTATCTCAACTGAATCAAAAGCTTTCTGTAAATCGATGAAAGTTAGACAGACCGGTCTTTTGTACTCTCGCGATACTTCAATATCATGTTACTGTGTGGATGCGGTCCATCATACTAAATCCTTTTCGAAACTCTACTTGCTGACATGGCTGCCCTTCGTCCAGTGTGTGTTCTATCAACCTTGCTTGGGACGTCTTGAGTGAAAAGTTTACAGACGACAGAAAGCAAGAATATTGAGCGAAAGTTGCTGATGTCGTAGAGGGCACCCTTTTTGAACAACAGTACAGTCTTTCAGGTCTCCCATTAAGCAGGAACCTGGCATTCTAACAGGTATGCAAAGAACCGAGCCAATGTGTTTATGAGGACTAGCGTGAGGTTTTTCAGTTGTTTCGATCCTACCCTGTCTGGACTGGTGCTGCTCGATTTTTCATCGACGAAAGAACGTATCAGTTTTTGTAACAGACGACATATCTATCCTCCTTTATTTTGAATGAGTGCGGGAGGACGTAGCTATTTAAGACCTCCGAGTAGTAATCGTGAATGATTTTCTCCATTGTCTTTCTAGAAGCTGTAGCTATTTCGCCTGGGCGCCGGAGCGCAGTCATTTTGATTTTGTAATTGGGGAAGTTTTGGTGGATTTTGTGAACACTTTCTCCAGCCTATGCACCTTCGAATATAACTGCCTCTTTTTTCTTCTTGAGATAATCTTTTACACCCTTATAAATTGCTTTGCAACTCGGACGCGAGTTGGCGGTTGACTGTTGCTCGTGCAATTCCACGCTGGCGTACCAGCTGGAGTGTTTCTGAAGGCAGACATCCCTTGATGACTTTCGAACTCTAAGCTTTCACGATGCTACCGTGAATATGTTGAGTGGGGCGATAGTATTCTTCATCGATGTTATTATGAATGGCATCTTCCCAATAGCAGACTAATGAATAAATTCTAGTTTATAGTGATTTTGGGACTTCGTGTTTTGAATTTAGAGGCTCTTTCTCTTTTCCACAATAATTGAAATTTTGCACGAAGAAGTCAATGGTTTCATCGCGTGTAGATGTTTGGGGCAACGACGACATCGATCGGGTAGAAGCATCAATTTCGCATAATGTGGTGTATTTGTTGTGGAACTCTCCATTGAGATATTCACACGTCCAGGGTTGAGGGTGGGGCTCCCAGAATTCCCACTTGCCATGAATTGTCTTGGACGTGATGACACAGACAGCCGTTCACTCTGATCGCTCAATTCCGGTCCGTAGGTCGCAAATGTGACGTTCTTCAGACGTTCTTCTGGGTCCGATCTCAGCGTAAAAATCTCTAACGATGACCTTGAAGAATGAACCGTCTTTCCTATAGAACTTTTCCAAATCCATATAGAACTCTTCGACTTTGCTATCGTCATAGTTTGATGTCGCTGCGTGAGAAACGAAGATTATCAAAGCCGGTGCACAGGTCGCTTTTGGTCTGCGATTAACCCCTCGTCCACGATGTGAGGAAGCGCCAGGTTACCTCGATATTACCGGCATGAGATCTCTCTGTGAGGGACATCTATGGCTGTTTTGTAAAATATTCTGCACCTTGAGATGGAAAACTGGCTGAGACAAATCCAATGGAAGACCTTTAGTGGTGCTTTGCGCAATACACAAAGGGTAAAGAATAAAGCTTGCAGCATTGATCAATCCTTTAGGGATGGGCCATGCATTCGACTTCATTAAGCATCGTTTGGAGGTGATTGAATGCATAGGGAATTTATTCCATTTGTATAGCACTGTGCCTTCGACCAGTGCATCACACGCGCCCCAGTGTAATGCGGGATCCCCAGGGAAGGGTAATCGAAGTTTGATATTGGCTGGGATCCAAGTTTTGCAAATATCTCGGCATCATTGTGGTTGTATTTCACATAAGACCTCGCCGTGAAAAATTGTAGTAGGCAGCAAAGCAAATAAGAAAAAATATCACTTTTTTATTCATTCCTTCCTATTGATCCATTGTTGCTATGCAAAACGCATTCTTATTCTAGATAACTGGGTCGCGAAACGTATTCGTTATTGCACTTTCAAAATGGAACATACCGGGGCTGGAAGTTGATCTGAAAGGGAAACGTTTATGTATATTCGCAGTAAAATTCCATCGGACTCATGAAATAAACTTTTTGTTTCTGCAGTACCGGATTAACCAGCACCTTCCCCTATACGCTGTTAGTACTTCAATAGCTCTTCTTCACAAAGAATGATACAGTGCAGCAACTATCACAGATTTTCATCCATTTGACATGCAATTTTTCGCTCGAAGAAAGACGTTCTTTGCGCAGTCTGGAGTGTTAGTCTTGATATCCTCCAGAGTGTTCTTGTGCATTCAAGAAAGATTTATCACCTAGAAAAGAAAAAGGATAAAGCTCTCGGCGTTGATCAATCTTTGAAGGATGCGCCATGCATTCGACTTCATTAAGTATCGTTGGAGGTGACTGAATGCATACCTGGCCTTTACAATGACTCGCGCTGGCCTACAGATGTATCAAGCCAGTGCTGCCATCCTCCCAGACAAGTCTGATAACAATTTGCCGACCCCGGAGGGATGGAAAGCTTGGTGAGCCGACGTGTACGGGAATCGACCCACGTGTGTTGCAGTGGTGGCTACATCCACTGCTCCACACGCGCCCATCACTTATAGAATAGTTTTTGAATCTGGATGCGCATGATGTACATGTGTTCGGATTTTCTGCTTAATTGGTCTACCTGTGTGCAGGCGAATTGAATCACTCACATCGATTCAGTTAAAAATCAGAAGTATAAAAATTATTGAATAGTGAACAGGAGATCATTCGTAGTTGTCAACATCAAAGAAACTTCGCAACCATTCTGAGGAGGTAAGTAGACTATTCGTGATGACACTAACGTTAAAGGTGAGAGGGGTTTCGTGCTATAAAAGTATGGCGTTATTCATGTTCCACAAATGAGCAGGATCCGCTGAACAGCGTTGAATTTTTTTAAACTAGTGGTATGTTGTTGTGATATATGTGGTGATTCTACCATGCAGTCGATTCAACTAGAGTCCAGAAGTGTTGAAGTAATAGGAAAACCTCTATAGAAGATTTGTAATCAACTAGAACGAGTAAACCGCACATCTACTATAAGAAAGCTCGACAAGCTAGCCATTAGTATACACAGCCTTTGCAACAAGGATTGGTAAATTTTCCGTAAATACGCTACTTCGGCCAAAAATGGTCGAAATAAAAGTACTCGCATTGGAAAATCCAGTGGTCAACACATGCTTCACGTTCTACAGAGCCTTGCTGGTAGTTTCATGGCTTGTGGAAAAGGATGACACGCCTGCTAGTTAGTGTTTATGGCGATAGTATTACGTCCGTGGCCAGCCATGGAATGCTGGCGCATCCATGCGGTGAATGTTAGCCTCGCTTTTCTCACCGTCGTCGCATTCGCCCACATTCATATGAGGTTGGTTCGATATCAAATATTGGGTAAATCAGAGCTTATTTTCTCGAGTTTTTCTCAAGCGCATTGTATCCATATAGAAAAAAGGTTCGGCGTCAACCGATTCCTCAACTATGCCGCTTGTATTCGACTTCATTCGTAGCAATGTTGAGGTGATTGATTGCATACTTGTGCAGTGGTTTTGCAAGCTCCTACTGATGTTGTATGTCACTATTTTTAACCTTCCGGCCATGTACAGCAGTAATTTTCCAACTTTAAAGGGATGGGGGAGAGAGGACATGGTTAGCCGGATCGCGACACGGGATTGAACCAGCTGCAATTTATGTATTGTATGTCACCTCAAGCTACTCGTTGTACTCGTCGAAGTACTATGACTCAAAATCAAGAGCTAAATGAGAATTTGAGTTGTACAAAAGACAAGGTATAAGAAAAACTTAAGGAAGTTAGTGCCGAATTGACATTATCTTGACATTTAAGTACCCGATTTTTTCAACATTGTTTTTTTAAT
The DNA here is from genome assembly GCA_900624975.1 of Angiostrongylus costaricensis. Taxonomy (NCBI): domain Eukaryota; kingdom Metazoa; phylum Nematoda; class Chromadorea; order Rhabditida; family Metastrongylidae; genus Angiostrongylus; species Angiostrongylus costaricensis. The sequence continues at coordinate 40,577 of UYYA01004071.1, read as the reverse complement.
GTCTCAACACTTGACACTTGAAACTTGAACGGCTCTTCCTCACTAGTTGTGCGGGCCCCAGCACAATCACCGTTTAACTGAGATTTGTTAGTTAAGCCATTATGGTTCCTTGGAGTCCCGAACTCAGCCTGGCCAAAGTCTTCCCCAGGTCTCCGCCTTTGTAAATCGTATAGAGATTTGCCACCATGCGACTAGTTTGGCGGATCCTGGCATTGGTTTACTCTTAGCTAGGCTTCCCGATGAAAACGCCGCACTCCTTCTCAGCTTAGGAGACCCTGTCGGGAAGACGAATCCCCCTTTTTACATCGCAGTCTACCACCCGGAAATGCCTCCCAGCCACGATGAGGCGGTAAACCGTTAGGAGGAATGTCTCAACACTACCCATTGTTCTAATCCAGAGCTTTTCTTCTCATTTGGTTCGTTCCATTGCATAATTTGCGAATGCCTTTAGGCTTGCATGTCGCTTCGGCTGCTGAATAAGGATCTTTGGTCATTTTTATGATTGTCGAATAAATTCTCTCATGCATCGTGAGATATCTATGCTAGGGCGTTCTCAGGTCACTCCACGAAAATTCACTATCGTTAGCGGATTGGAGGGAGTTATTCCCAGACAAGCCCAAAATATTTAGTTTTATTCCTAAGTAAGTGTGACGATCCTCGCACGCGAATCGAGAACACAGGCGCGAAAAACCCTCGAGGCACTCTGGATTAATTCCAGAAATCCGAAAATGAACCGCAGGGAAGAATGTCTCATTATCACGCGTGATATAGGGCAGTATATAAAACTGCTTTTCTGATGTGAGGGGCACATTATACTTCCACGTGATTTCTGTGCGGTTGGTCTCTACGTGACATACTTAGTGGAGACCTCATAGAAAGCGGTGAGTGTGCAAAGCTGTGTTCAAAGTGATTGAAATCTTGGTTTGGGGTTTCTTTGTTTGGTTATGGAGGCGTCTGGCCGAGTGAGTTGCTATCAACTTGACCTTTCCAGGCTCTGAAGAAGGCGAAATCCGCCGAAACGTCAGCTTAATCGTGAACAAAGAACAGTAACACTTCGCGTTTGCTCAGGGAAAATACGAACAAGATCACTTGATCAATGCCGAGGTTAATAGAAAGTCGGTCGTGGCCAATATATTTAATACTGTTCGATCGATCCACAGTACAGTGAATGATTCAAATTTGGGTGTTTGGACAATGATAACGGGTGTGGACTTCCTTGTTCATCTCCAACTGTTCTCAACACTACCCATATTTTTTATTTTATTTTTGCCACAAGTGGATGAACAAATAGTGCAAAAATTTCGATGAAGTTATGGACAAAAAGAATGAGAATGAAAACGAATGACCTTAAATATTTTGTTAGAATCGATGGTGTTTCCGAACGGGTTTTATGCAGGCGAAGACTGCAAGCGGCTTAAGAGAAGTATTAGATATAGATGATACGAATTCTACCATTAAAGTACAGAATAGGCCGGCATAACTGCGGTTAGGAAAATGTGAAAAAAAATAAGGGGGAGAAGTACATTTAAGCAATTCCAACTAGCAAACTGTTTAATGGACTGAGCCCCTTAATCACTTAGTGCCTCATCGTGATTTCACGTTGTACATGAATTCCAACTCCGATATGCAACAAAGTCACTTGAGTTGGATACACCGACAGTGGACCTACGACTGAACATTCCGTCAAATTATGGCCCGAACACAAAGTGGTGGCTATCGTCCTACTAAAAGCAAAATAATAAAGAATTCATAACCCAAAATATGGTATCTCTCGTGTGCTTTGGCCAAATGCGGCCCACTTGGACCAATCTGAAACACAACAGAGACGAGAGAAGACCTTACTGCTCTGCTGATGAGTTACTCAATGAAAAGCACGATTCAGACGATGGTCAGCCGTTAAATTCCTGTTCTCATTTGTAGGTTAAAAAAGCAGCATTGATTTCTTGTAAAATTCATTGAATTTAGAGTGTCTGCTTAATATAATGACATAACCTTCTACTCTAAACGGAACACATTGCAGAGGAAATAACGTTTTCTTGCTGTATTCTCGCTTTCTAATTCAGCAGCGCTAAATGAATACTACTTGTTACGCTCGAAAAAAGGCTGAAGTAGGCTATTGAAATCCGACATTAAGGTTTCCTCTTCGGTTTTATTTTCTTCCTCCTTCATTGATCAACAACGGCCAGTGAAATGTCTATATCTGCAGAATTGCGGAGATCGAAGTTCGTTGCCAACGACGAGAGGCAATGGAAACCGAATCTGTTGATCATCGTCACAAACGACAAATAAATGGTCTCATAAATAAGACTAGGAATGGGAATCATCTATGGATGTCGTCGATGTCCAGAATCAAGGTCTCTTCTTACTTCTTCGATCATTTTTCCAAATTCTCAAAGACTTTTTGCTTATTTCTTAATGTTCAATACATCTTCCAACTCTTCTCTCCTTTTAATTGGTTACCACCAGAAAAATTATTCAGCCCCAGTGTTACTGTATTGTTGTATTGCAATAATATTTACAGCGCCTTTCGTTTCAAATCTTCCCGCACACGTTTTTTTCGCAGACAGTACCAGCAAAACTTTAGAAGCTCTTGATCTACTTGAATATTCATTATTTTATATCAGTATAAGAGCTCCTTACAAACATAATCAACCTAGCGATTTTTCCTAGGCTCGTGAATTAGTGGAGAAATGTCTGGACATACATCAATACTGTACGAATTTGGATAGTTCAGATCGTGGTCCACCAGGACCACCTGGTCCACGGGGACCTCCCGGGTAAGTCTAGTGATATTTTGCTACTCTTTCCTTACAAATCCAATAGAAATACTTTTTATTTCGGCAAGTATCTTATGAATTCCAGTAAAATCGGTGCGCCTGGACCAGCTGGACGGGTCGGTTTGATGGGAGTACCAGGTTTGCCGGGTCCTCAAGGTGAACGAACAAAAAATATATTATCATTTTCGCTTTCCTTGCATATTGTAATCATATCAATCATATTCATATATGTAATCATATTATTTCTTTTACCTTAAATCCAGTACGACACTTCCAGGACCACCAGGTCCAGCTGGAAAAGACGCTGACTGTAGTCAATGTCCAATCAATGAAGCATACCTCGTACAAAAATCCCTCCAATGCCCAACAGTATGCCGCAAAAAATTTCTAGCTCTCCTTATTTCAATTCTAGAATTTTCCACTGCATTTTCTAAAAACTATGTCATTTAGGTGGAGGAGATGAAATGCACAGAAAGGACGTCAACGGAAAACATCGTTGGTCCGAGAATTATTGATCGTGGTTTACCCTCTTGGATCTCCCAGGTAAGACAAGAAAAAACTCTCGGTTAAAGAAAAAGGTTAAGTTAAAGAAAAGAAAAAAAGAAAAAACGACCTTATAATTAATATGATAGCCCAAGACAGCTGTTCTTCTAGGAGGAACCACTGATTAAATTGTGATAACGTATTGGAAGAGTATTCCATAAATACAACGCTTCATAATCGATTTCATTTAAGTCTCAAATTTCCCGAAGAATAAAAAATCACTCGATTTTCCTTCACTCTTACCACTGCTACTACTACAAGTGTTATATTTATTCTATTGTTATGCTAGTTCTTGCTGAAATGCTTCCACATGCCATTTGTATAACCCCTGTCGTCCATTATTTGTATAACTCGTCGTCCAACTGAGCGTCGATTGACTCGAGCACGTACCAGTAAACCTTCTGTATCCCCGCCGATATTACCAAAGAAGATCCGACTTCTCACAATGTCAAACTAAACCGAGCCCATTGTTTAGCCTAAGATTAAACACTTACTTACTTGGATACTTAGACGGTCCGTCTTCACGAGCTGTGCGGACCCAGCACATATGCCATTCGCTCCTTTCTCTCACAATCGTAGTCCGTTGTGGTGGTCTTGTTCGAGCATCGTAGCGCTAGCGAGTCTCATACCGTGATCTGTAAAATAACTACAGTTGCGGGTACAGCTGATTAACTTTGCTTACGAACACGTCCGCCCAACGTGTAGGTGGTCGTCGACGTTTGCATTCTCTTGGAGCCCACTCTATTGTTCTTTTCGTCCATCTGTCGTCTGTTCTTCTCATTATATGACTAGTCCATCTATGTTTAGCTGTCAATGTATATTCTCCTGGATCTCGAAGATGTGACATATTTCGAAGGTTAAAGTTTCGCATTCCGGCTACATATTGAGAGTGCCGATTATGTTTTAGAAGACATTGCTCAAGCGCTCTGTGAGTAGTTCGAAGCACTGTTGACGTAGTTGAAGTATCAACCCACGTCTCTGCAGCATAACAGAGCGCTGGGAGGACCGTAGAATCAATAAGATTAGCGCAGATTTTCGGGTCCTTCAGTTGGTCGGTGGCTTCATTGAGAGGCCTGAATGCGGCCCAAGCTGCTCTCCTTCTTCTATCTAGTTCCTCTTTCATATTGTTTTCCATGTTCACTGATCGCCCAAGGTAAACGTACGAAGTAGCCTCTACAATGAGAGAGCCATCCAATTCAATTTTTCCGCTTTCGCACCATGGGTTTTTCATGAACTGGGTCTTCTTTCGATTTATGCGAAGTCCTATCTTTTCCCCGCTTCGTTGAGCTCGTTGATCATCACCTCTGCTTCGTTACCACCTCTTGAAAAGATGACAATGTTGTCGGCAAAACGATGGTTTGATAGGAATTTTCCATCAATACGTTGTCCTTTCCGGGGAGTAACGCGTTCACCACCACACCGTGCGGGTCCTTCGTTTCGCCTGTCTCTCAGCTAGTTCTATAGATCTTTTACCATCAGCAATCACCCGTCAACGGAATTGATCTGGGGAACCCAAATCGGCATTGAACGCAGTTAAGCCAGGGCTATATTTATAATCACAATCTTAACCTTTCTATTTACTGCCTACTTTTTTCATTGGCAGGGTATATTGCGAAATATAACCTCAATGAAGCTAAGATATTTGCAAAACTCCGGTCCGCAGGTGTTTACGGATGGGAACGAACGCTCTATTATCCTTTCCGTGGAGTGATTGCTGATGGCAAAAAATCAGAAGAACTAGCTGAGAGACAGGCGAAACGAAGGACCCGCATGGTGTGGTGGTGAACGCGTTACTCCCCGGAAAGGATAATAGCGCGTTCGTTCCCCACCGCAGACATCTGCGGTCCAGAGCTTTGCAAATATCTCAGCTTCATTGAAGTTATATTTCGCAATATACCCTGCCATTAAAAAGAGTAGGCAGTAAATAAAAAGGTTAAGATGTCAATTTTGTCCCAAAATTCTACAAGGGACCACAACATCGTCTCCTTCGCGCCGTTTGTTGCGTAAAGGATAGAAGGCCGCTAAGTTCAAAAAATGAAATCCTAAAACTACCGCAAATTCGTTGAGTTAGTTTAGGACTTCGTTAGGTCACTATTATGTTTTTGGTAAAATGCTGTTATTGATAAAATCGACGAGAAATATGATCGGCTCATTCAACATCGTTACGTTGGTGCTATGAAGGCTGAGATGGAAAGTTGCAAATAAACATTTGTCTCCAGAAACACTTGAGTTGATATGGCAACGTGGAATCTCATGACAAAGCAGACAGGCAATAAATTAAGAACTTAGCATAGAAAAACGGAAGATATGGCCGAGATCGCAGAAGCTAGAAAAGTATTCGTAAAGGCTACTGAAACCCCGCCAAAATTAAGACTGAGATGATTGCAAGCCGATTCGCAGACAGAACAATTACACCTTCAGAAAGTGAATAAAGAAAATTATTTGCGACTACTACTCGGATCTCTTCAATAGCCGCGTCCTCCTGCTCTCATACGAAATAAACGAGAATGGATATGTATCGTCTCACCCGTTCTCCTTTGCGAAATTCGACATGCTACTTCTTTGGTTAAGACTTAAACAAAACCTGATCCAGACAGCATCAGACTTGAACACCTGAGTATCATTCCCCATCAAAATGATGGCGAAGAAATTCACAAGCTACCTCTCAAAATGCAAGGTTTAAGACATTCAGCAATAAAAAGATAAAAGCTCTAGGGGCTGATCAATGGCTGAAGGATGCGCCATGCATTCGAGTTCATTAAGCATCGTTTGGAGGTGACTGAATGCATATCTGGTCCTTACAATGACTCGCAGCCGCATACCGATGTATCAAGCCAGTGCTGTTACCTTCCCAGACAAGTCTGGTACCAATTTTTCCACCCTGGAGGAATGGAAAGCTTGGCGATCCACGGGCGTGATGATCGATCCTATGGAGGGCGCCTCTAGTCACTGCGCTACCTACGTCTCTTAGGAACAAAGTATCTTCTACAATCCATTAATGTTCACAACACACGAAGTTTTCTAGTTATCAAGAAATTACTGTATGTTATCAAAAAATCCTGTAAGTCCATAAAGTTTGGAAATTAGTCGCCGTCCAAGACTGTTAAAAGTCTGTGATTGCAGACAGCACACCTATACTACGAAAATCTGTTGGATGAAAAAAAAATCCAGAGAAAACATGAAATATGGAGAACCACATATTCATGAGTTTTTTTGTCGGAACTGTTAAGCTTCATTGCAAATACATTTCTACAAATTACAATAATTTAAAAAATCTAACGCGGGAAAGCTTTCAAAGAAAGAAACTTTGAAAATTTTTAGATGATTCTCAACAACACTGATGTGGAGACATGTCTAAAAATTTGCCTCGGCAATGTGACTGAAGAATTTGAACAAGAGATAATCGAAACGTCTACAGAATCGGCCTACATAGAAGGAGCAGTAGCACGTTTGTCTAATATCGACTTTTAGACTCTTCGGAGTGTTTCTTTGTGTTCATTAAAATGGTTCTGTGTTCAGACTGTAAATTACAATCGGTCGGCAGGCCAGTGTTTCACTCACATGCCACCACCTACTATGGAAGTTGGATGCGTGATGCTTACCCGAGAACTGGTGACGTAAGTTTGTTAAGCAACTAATATCCAATGGAATCGATCTGTTGATCGATATATATGTATATATATATATGTGCATACATGCATATGTATATATATTATATCTATATATATATGTATATGTATATATATCTAGTCACTGAATGAACCGAATGCTTGGTAGTAATCGATATTTTCCAATTTCGTATTTACATGGAAAGGTAAAATGTCCTACTATTCAGTCAAAATAAAAATAATTAAACAATAGGGAAAGTTGTAGTTTTGACACCATATCCATAGAACCACATGTGACATATAGGCATGTATAATCTAGTGGCTAGAGATATCATACAATAAATATTATTAGTGGTTCGACCACACGACTTAGAGCATTTAATCCACTGGGGCCGACAGATTGGTATTAGGCTTGCCCGGGAGGCTAAATACCCTGATTTCATAATTCGAAAATCTGCTCCAGTCACTCTCTGGGCCAAATATGCATTCTGTCAAGCTTGCAAAGCTACGAAGGGAGTTGAATGCAATGTGCTTGCCTAAAGGATGGTCGGACGTCGGATGCTTTTTCGTTTGCATATGCATATATATATATATATATATATATATATATATATGTATACATGTCACTTCCCTCACTCCATTCGTTATGTTGGGTCCATTATTTTTGGATTTGCGTGCGACGTGAAGATTTTTGGTCTTCACGAATAGCGTTGAATGGTGGCGAAGTGTAATTCTCTGTGGGACCACAGGATATCTCTGCCAAATTTTCTCAGATATTCCCCGAAAAATTGCTGGCATTAGTGAGCAATAGAGCCTTCTACAAAACAGATTTGCTATAAACTGGCCGTTCCAAAAGAAAATTAAGCTTGGTTGGCCGGTGTTGTGTTGAAACATCTACGAAATGTTCGTTGGTCGACACTTCTAACCAGTACGCTACACGTACAAATACACACTTAATCTTACGTTCTTCAAATCTCTTTTAAACCGTTAATATCTATTTATACGATCTCATAAACTGATCTTCTTAAGCTGATGCGAGGTTGGTATAGGTTTTCGTTGTCGTTGTCGTTGTTGTTGTTGTTGTCGTTGCTGTTTGTGTTGTTGATCGATGGCTGAACTGATGCTTCGCCGATTTCGCTTCCTCAGGGTCTGGACGTATTTTATACAAGAATGCTCCAATTATTCGGTGGAAAAAGACTAAAGGATCAATGAAGTTGAAACTTTTCAATAGACGCCATATCTGCAAAACTCCGCCGATCAATAGGACTAGCTGAGAGACAGGCGAAACGAAGGAGCCGCATGGTGTGGTGGTGAACGCTTTACTCCCAAGAAAGGACAATAGCGCGTTCGTTACCCACTGCAAACGCCTGCGGTCCGGAGTTTTGCAAATATCTCAGCATCACCTTAGTTGTATTTCACATGACACCCTGCCGTGCAAAATTATAGTAGGCAGTAAATAAAAAGGTTAAGATGCCATATTGATCAAAAAAGCTACCCACCGTTATGTTACGAGTGGGACTGGCCCGCGCGTAGTTCACGCAGGGTCGCAAGCAAGACACACCAAGGGGTAAAGTATCATTTGAAATAAGGGGCCAGGTCACGTGTGTTAGTGAGGTGTTCGTCTTTCCGGTTCACCTTTGGATTTTTGAAATTTATGGTACCGTAAGCCAAGTAGTAAAAATATACTAGTTCACTACCTCCTTCACAAATGAAAAAAGCAATAGTTCCCAGGATCGACTTTCTCTTAACCTCGGCATTGGAGTATGAATGTGTCGTTTTCTTGTTCAGCAATCGCGAGGTTTTTAAACAGCATACATTTACTTCCATAAAAACACAATACAATACAACGCTAGCTGACGTTTCGGCAGTATCGCCTTCTTCAGAGCCTGGAAGGGTATACTGATATACAATCTACTATCAAATTATACGGGAAGTTGTTGATCGTGTAATTACCAAAGAGTCTTTCGTCTTTGTGTAAGTGTTATTGAAGCGTTTGGCCTAGTAGATTGTATACCCTTCCAGGCTCTGAAGAAGGCGATACTGCCGAAACGTCAGCTAGCGTTGTATTGTATTGTGTTTTTATGAAAAAAGCAATTATCAAAAACATGTACCGAACGGCTACACGCACAATACACGCTTAATCTTACGTTCTTCAAATCTTTTTAAACAGTTATACTTAAAGGCTGTTGCGTTTTTTTTCTTACATTGACCGTTTTGTGAAGATGCAGTTTAGATCAAAACCTTCAGGATATGATGAAACGCTACTTGATGAATCATTTTCAAGGCATCGAAATTGTTGAATATCGTACAGAAGCCGATCTTCGCCGTGAACATATAAATAATGTGTATGTAGCATTTTTTCTATGCGTTTCATTCTTTTATGTCCCACAGAATACTGCAGCGTCGACGAGTTCCTCACGTTCCTCATAGTGAGGATTTCCACTCAAAAACCTTAAGTTTACTTCGGGTTAAAGTAATGGGACGAGGTTAGCTCAGTGGGCCTCTTTTTTAGCCTAAGCTCCTACAACCACCCTGCGAAGTAAAAGTAAAATTACCGCTTTTAGTTTAAGTGCTTCAAAAAAAGACCTAGCGTGACGTTGAGAATGATGTCATACTATTTTGGAGCTATGAGAGAGAAGAGAGAGGGAGAGAACCAGAATAAGCATAGTAGTGAAAAAAGGGTTATAAACCTTGTGAAAAAGAATTTTATAAATTGTGGACTATACGATAATAAAAAGAATCATCTACGAAGAACGAATGAGTAAGTGTTCGGTGAGAAATTCTCTGACTGCTGTACTTTACTTTTCGAAAAGTGAAGAAAAAAACTATTTCAGATACCGACTACCCTATGTGTTCGACGGCACAAATCATTTGATATTCAACGGTTCTCTGTTTTTTCATCGGGCCGGTTTTCCACGAATTGGAAAATTTGAACTCAGTAGTGGTCACTACGATGAGATCGAAATGCTAGGTGCAGCGCATCATGGGAACAATGTCAGTCTTTTTTTCTTTCACCGATGCAAAATATAAGCAATTGAAATCTTTTTCTGGAAGAAAGGCTTTATAGAAAGAAATTATTGTAAAGTATAACTTCAATGATGCTGAGATATTTGCAAAACTCCGGACCGCAGGTGTATGCGGTGGGGAATGAACGCGCTGTTGTCCTTTCCGTTAACATTGTAAAGTATATTTACTATTTCTCTCATTACATCGTGCAAAAAAATGGCACGAGTTACTGCAGCCATTAAGTGTAGTGATTAGCTTTTTGGAGTGCGATAGTTCGAGTCAGTTGTCAGTATGGAATAATCATCAGTTCTACTATAGATAGGATACTGAACTTCTCATCCATTTGTCACGCGGGAATTCTTTGTAGCTGTCAAACTCTAAGATTAAGCTTGAGCAATCATATAGTTTATAACAATGTTAATACACTAATAACGATATGACGTTGTTCAAAAATGTAAACAGTATAAGCGTCAAGACGAAAACGGTGTCAACGAGTAAAGACGAAAACCAATGAGCAAAAAGTTACATTGAAAGCAAGAGGGTAGCAGCTTCTACAATATACTGATGATGTAATATGAAAGAGGAGTTTTATATAGAACACAATTCAAGACAGATATATATATATATTTTTTATATAGAACAACGACCAAGAAGACTGAGAAGCAAGTGACGGCGCAAGAAAAGATGAGGCCAAGTTGTATCTACGGAGAGTGCCGGTGTCATCGGCTAGAGAATTGTTGATGTTGAATAACTGCAACAAGGAATAAGAAACAGTTAAGTCATTGGCGATTGGAGCGGAAAAGGTATAACCTATCACCGAAGTTAAGCTTGCTTATTAATGGAGAGCCCCCCACTCGAATTCCACAACGTGAAATGAGAAGACGAGAGGACGATGGAAACTGTAAAAGAACTACTTGAGAAAACTGAGGGACGACTAGTGGTTCTTTTGCATTCTATTTTCTGTGATGAATAAAATGTCGCTAAAGGGGGTTAAAGTTATGCCTCAAAAAGGATTCTTGAGAGTTTCTCAGCTGACAGTTAAAGTCAATCTCATAGAGCTGCTTCGAAGCACGACACGGTACATACGAAGGAGTAGATAGGACGGCAGATAGATAGGACAGTATACAAGAAGCTTTGCCAACATGAAAGTTTTTCAAATGGAGATTGGATAACTTGTACGGAAATTTTACTTGTTTACAGAAAGTTTATTACATAGCAGAGGAATAGGCTGTACAGAAAGTGCATATGAATTTGATGCAGAATTGGTGGACAACCTTCTTATTTCGTGGAGAGTTTCGTCTGTGCTAAGTTACAATTGGCCATGTTCACGGTTTAAAATCACTCTCATTTATAAAAACTCTTCAATGAATAAGAAAAACTTATTTAATTACCATGATGGAAAAAATTGCTATTTATCACCACCAATTATGGCGGTACATGCTATCCAAAGGTCAATCACTGAATTCAATTCATTACGCGCTTTAATACTGATTTGCTTCATTTCGGTGGATACTTCGATAGCCCGCGTTCGCTGGTTATGCAGGCCCCAACAGAATTTCCATTTTTTCGAAGTTTTACTGGCCTACCCAACGTGGTTTTCTGGAGTTCAGAGGTCAGCCTAGGCAAAGTCTGTCCCAGATCGTCACCACCACAGACACTTGCCCTTCTTGGGAGATTTGCCACTATGCGACTAGTTTGATACCAAAACAGTGATGGATCGTGGTATTGGTTTACTCTTCAATGGACATCCTAATGAAAACGCCGGACTCCTTCCCAGCTTGGGAGGTCCTGCTGAAGGATGAATCCTCTCGCTGTACATCGCAGTGCGACACCCAAGAACACCTCCCAGCCACGAAGAGACAATAAACCGTTGGGATGTTATTTCATTTGAATGAGCATGTATAAACTTCTAATTTAACGTTTGGATAATGGTTATGGTGTTGGAGTATTTTTCAATCCCCCTTTTCTTCTAATTCTAAACTTCTGGTTTGGTCTTCGGTAACAATGATGGTGAAAGTCTATGGTGTTCTATATGGGCCGAGGTGAAATGTTACACTGACAGCTTCGATATCATCCAGAAGTCATGATCACGAGAGTCTAAGGAAAACCGTACTCATCTGCCAAAAAGTTGAAATCAATCAATCACTCATAAACTTTTCAGTATTTGTTCAACAACTCAATGAACTATTTCGACTTGGCGATCGATGAGAACGCGTTGTGGATCATGTTTCATTACGAGAACGAGGATTTCCTCAGTGTGGCAAAGGTATAGATACGAGCAAATTACATATAAGAGTGTATTTGCTTTTTAAGAATAACACATAAATTTGCGATACAAAGTCATTACAACGTTTTGTTGCATTGAAAAAGGACGCTCGAAGCATGAAGCGTTTATCATCCAACAGCACAACGGTTGTCGGCAAGGAATTCGATGCTTCCAATCGGAATTCCAGCCAGCAGCAAGTTTCTATCAAAATAGCAAGCGTTTTGATTTAATAAATAATCTTATTCTAAAGTTGTAGAGACCCCCAGGTTATTCAGAGGTAAATGAGCGTTTCTAACTATATTGTTTGAATGTGATAACTTGCTTCAAACCAAGCATCATAAATCGAAATAAAAGCCATTCGAATCTACATATTTTTTCCAACGAGAAGAAGGTTTAATTATTCCTGTTGCTTAAAATTTTGAAGTTCTAAGAGCGATGAATGCGTTAAAAGCATTTTTTGCGTCGTCATGGTGGGTGAAGCATTTCTCGCGCAGAAAGTTGTGAAGGTGCTTGAAGGAGTGATAGCCGATAGGCGAGAGGTGCGGTAAATATGACAGATGAAGCAAAGTTATATAGCCCTACTTGCTCAACATCTGCAGCGTTGGTTCCGTAACGTGAGGCGGGGCGTTGTCGTGAAAGATTGGTCCTTTTCTCTTGACTAATGCCGATCAAGATGCGTGTGGCGCAGTGATTGGAGGCGAACACACACGTGGAATCAACACCCACGTCCATGACCCACCAAGCCTCCCATACCTCCGGGATCGCAAATTGGTACCAAGCTTGTCTGGGAGAAAAGCAGCACAGGCTCGATACATCGGTAGGCCAACGCGAGTCATTGTAAAGGCAAGATATGCATTCAATCACCTCCAACGATACTTAATGAAGTCGAATGCATGCCGCATCCCTCAAGGATTTATCAACATCGAGAGCTTTATTTTTGTTTGAATGGCGATCATTGTTGTTGGAGCTTACGGTGAATTTCGTCGACTTGTTGGCAATACTTCTCTGCCGTAATCGTTTCGCCTGGATTGAAAAGGCTACTATGTATCAGCCCGCCTGCAGACCATCAAACACTCTCCGTAACTTTTTTTTTATGCAATTTCGCTTTTGAAAGTGCTGTGGAGCCTGATCGCAATCCAGCCATTGAGAAGAATGTCACGGATTGCCTTACACATAAGAGCCAGACGACGCTTCAAAACGACAATCTTTTCGACTATCGTTTAATTCGGGCGGCACCCACTCGTTGAGTTTTTTTCTTCTTCCCTATGCGGTTCAAGCGAGTGGAAATTGTTCCTGTGCTTACGCCGAGCTGTTTTGTAAAGTCTCGAACAGTTCGGGTGTCTGCTTCTACTAGTGACTTCAATTCGTCATCGTTGAGTTCAGTGGGACGCCCGCGGCCTTCCTTATTTTCGATGTCGAAATCACCAGATCGGAATTTCCGGAACCATGCTCGCAATGTTGACTCACCAATACTACTTTACCCCAATTTTCAGTAATATTTCGAGCCGTCTGTGCTGGACCACGATCGGCTTTGAACTCATAGAAGAAAATTTGACAAAAATTCGTTTTTGACATCAGAAATTGCAAGGCTCCAAATTGGTAAAAAGAAATTTAAATTTTGAGAAAATATAAAAATCTGGTTGAAAAGAGTATAAAATTAGCTTTTTAATGATGTATAATATTGCAAGGCGCAAAAATATTTTATTGGCAAAAAATTCATTGAGGCAACAGATATTTTAAAACGCTCATTTATTTCTGAACAATTTAATACAAGCGCTAACGATTCGCTGTTGTGATTAACTGGAAATTTCGCCAAGCTACACCGTCTTTGGTTAGGGTCAGTGAGCGCTGTTCGTTGGCACAAGCATGCGCAGATAGGTTTCATCAAATCGAAAGAGCAACTTACACCTGGTCTCGGCATTAACTTGATTTAAATTTCACAAACTCTCCTTGTTGAGCTGTTGTTGGTTGTTAGCAGTTGTTCTTGAAATTCGATGGCTGACTTGTTGACCACATCGGCTTTACCATAGAGTACACGTGTTTCATGCAACTCTATTCGTATACATCAGTGTATTTTGCATGGTGTTGATGACGACCTAATCTAAGCGAACGTTAATACTTCGTTCATACAATAATTTACTACTGAGACATTCGTCTTCTCTGTTCATTTTTGGATTTTTGGGCCATTTCATAACGCTTGTAGAGTGCGTTAATGTCTGTTATTCCGATGCCGAAATCGTAACTACCCATTCGAAGTCGCCGTGTTCTTTTTTGTGTCGTATGTGTACCCAGAACAGTACCTTGTCGAATTTAATTTTTTCCGTCTAGGTGTTCTGTGCGAGCATATAGTGATCTACTGGTTTCGCCAAAATATTCTTCACCGTATGCCTTAGATGAGATCAGTACTGTGTATCGGAACTTGCTCAATGCTCGTCTTTATTTCGGTGAAGATAACTCAATTTTCAGTGCTACATAAACGATTATAGGGACAGTTGCGCTCAAGCCGAGTACGTATGGTGATAAGTGGAGCAGCAGAATTCTTTTGTCTACTTTTTAAAGGAACCTATTAATAGCGGCATTTATTTCTCTAAATACAGAGCGTAATTTGCTCAGAGCCTTATTTAGTTTTGAAACATTGTTTTGTGACATAACTTCCCTCTATCTAATCTGAGTGGATACCACGGCGTAGATGAAGAATGAAGAATAAAGCTCTCGGCGTTGATCAATGCCTGAAGGATTCGGCATGCATTCGACTTCATTAAACAACGTTTGGAAGTGATTGAATGCATATCTAGCCTTTTCAATGACTTACGGTGGCCTACCGATGTATCGAGGCAGTGCTGGTATCCTGCCATACAAGTCTAGCGTTAATTTTATGACATAGGAAGATTAAAGTATCTGGTCAGACCCGGGCGCGGAATCGAACCAACGATAACAAGTGTATTGCAGGTCACCCCTGACCACTGCACTATATAGGTCTCATAATATCGTCTTCTAGTTAGTTCACATATTAGCTCGTAGAAGGATGTTTCGTACAAGCGTTGGAACGCAGCTTTCGAGGGAGCTCCTACTGCACAGTGAATCGTTTGTAGCTATAAAAAGTCGCACGCGAAAGCGAGTATAAGACCTAGTTTTCCAATCGTTTAAAAGAAAAACTATCTGCAATAGGAGTGAAAATGCTCTTGCTCGGTTACGTCAGGACCCCAAGAAGAATCGACTTGGCCAGTATACAACGACGTTGAAGATGAAAGGAAAATCCTTAAGTAGCAGCCGAAAGCATACGTGAAAGTTGTAGGACCTTCAAGGATGATTGATGCGAGGAGATGAATCGAATGTGCGAAATGCTGGATTTCGCACAGTAGATGTGAAAGTCGGTTCGTATAAACCAAAATAAGGAGAATAGAAGAATATGACAGTATTGGAAAAAATGAAAATGTGACAGTATATATTCGTCTACAATTCCATTTACAGTATTGAAGATTTCAGGTCGACATCAATAATTTGACAATTTATGAGATGTTTAATCTCACTCTCATAAATCATACTGAGATCGCGAATGGAATTGTAATCTGTGGCATGTTGTACACGGTAGGACCAAAATCTTTCTCCCATGTTATTCCTTTTCTTCTCAAAAAATAGCCTCTAAAATTTTTTAGGGTCACAATTAAGACCTCCTACGGTGCTGAAAATCAGAAACAAAAGCGCAGTTATTATTATCTATATCTATATCTATATCCGATAGAATCGTAGGAATTTCAGAAATGATTTCTGAAGTGCATGTTGTTCCAAGAACCAATTTTTCTCTTTTCTTTTTTTTCTATTTAGTTATATAAATCGTGAACTGTATAGTATTAGTCTGTATAAATGTCAATAGGCCAGTTGATTCCATCTACAAATGTATTAAGTGAGAATGCTGGGAAAAAAAGCATAGAATATCGTTTTCAGATCGATGACGCTCACCGTCAGCGAACGTATATCTCAACCGGATACGACTTCTATCGACTACAGTACTCCAAGCCCAATATCAGATGGATAAACCTCTACGAGAATGCGAACATGATTTCGTATAATCCGTATGATAAGCGAATTTATGTCTACGATCATGGCTATCTTCTTACGGTACCGGCTTATATACAGTGGCTTTCAAAATGATTAATTAATACTCCGTAATTAGTCCCTTTCCGACCATTCAATGTGTCCTATAATTTACGTCAACTATTGGATTCTACTTGATTTTTCCTATAACCATTTATGCCTGATAAAGAAATTTGGTTTGTCCATTCGTTATTCATGAATTTGTATTTGCCAAGATCTACCTGAATCGTCTACATAACGCGCGTCACAACAGCGCTCACGTGGTAGAGTCCTTCGACGTTAGTGTCCTTTATAAAAACTTGTTTGATGACTTCGCTATGCAAGCCACCATCGAACTGCTCATTGAATTCGGTGGAGTAACAAACATACATGGATTCTTGGTTACGGGTGATTGCTGATGGCAAAAGATCGATAGAACTAGCTGAGAGACAGGCGAAACGAAGGACCCGGATGGTGTGGTGGTGAACGCGCTACTCCCTGGAAAGGACAATAGCGTGTTCGTTCCCCACCGCGTGCACCTGCGGTCCGGAGTTTTGCAAATATCTCAGCATCATTGAAGTTATATTTCACAATGTATACCTTGCCGTTAAAAAAGAGTAGGCAGTAAATAATAAGTTAAAACAAATGACAGAGTTGGAAACTGTACAGTGATTGTCGCCGAGCTTTGCCAATGCCCTCAAGTCTAAAATGAATGCAGCAGTAATCGAGCTCCGGGCATTACTCCATTGTAGATATATAGATAATTTAGTATTTTCCTCACTTTTATTTTATTCTTTAATGTTATTTTTCCCAAGGAAGATTCGATCTGATGCAAAGGCGAAGACGGGGCCACATCGAGAAGACGAGCGACTGTGAACCATTGAATTAATGGCATCGGCTCCGACGAAGAAGAACCTGTCTAAACGTCAGGTGAATAAACATCTTTATTAACTTCGCGTTAGCTTAATAATCAAAAATGGCATAATCAATTGTTTGTCATCTGCTCAACCCAAGAGGAGATGGACAAATGTTTTCAATTGCGAAACTAAGTATTATGTATATCACCTCTCGTCTTATTGATCGTTTAGAGACTTGAGCGTGCGTCAGAAAATCTTCTATTTTTCCTTGTCATATTTAAGAGTGCCCCAGTGAGTTGATCTCACTCTAGAAACTCGTTGAGCACTATACTTTTTTCTAGTCTCTTCGTGAAGAACTCTGAGCATCGGGTCAGTGGTCTTCCTGCTATGCATTTGACATCCCGAAGAATCAAGTCGCTACGTCTCTTGCCCATTGGTTACTCATACGCATTACCTGTCCGCCAGATCTTATCTTCGACAGTTTAGGATATAGAACGGCATCCTTGCTTTTTGATTGTTGGCACAGGTCGAAGCTTCGAATTTCTTCCCTAACCTGCGTGATATGCGATACGCCTACCATCGTCAGTTTGACTGCGCCTTCAGTAACACTGAGTGACCCTTCATCCTGCTTACCCAGCGACCAATTTTCTGGTGCATACGTTAAGGAACGAAGAATCGTAAAGTCGAAAAGGTGAGCGGGAGTCGGGAGTTCCTTCTTCACTTCACTACATTATCGATGCTCTTGAAGGCTGCTCAAGTTACACGCTTCCTCCCGCTCAACTCTGGATCTATGTCCTTCATCGTGTTGATTCCCCGACCTAGGCAGTTGTAGCTAAAGCATTCGGAGATATTCCTCCTCTGAGCGTGAATGCAGCATACGAAACCAATGTATTCCTCGTGAATTTCTTCTTTGTGAGATCTAATCGATGGCCAATCCTTCCACTGGCTTTGTCGAATCCGAGAAGCATTCATTACCCTTGGCTAATGCTTGGTGTTATAAAAACGATATCATCGACAAAACGAGCGTGCTGTAACTCACGGATATCAAATTTCATTCCCATATTATCCCATTCCAATGTTCGCATGGTGTTCTCGAGGGTGGTGGTAAATAATTTTGGCGAGATTCTATTGCTTTGCATAACACCTCTTTTGGCGTCGATGATAATATCTTTGTAAAAGGATAAATATTTCAGTTGGAAAAATTTTATATAGCTCATCAAGAATCTTTATATGTTGATTTGGGACTACCTGGTAGTCTAGGGCCTACGATCTCTGCATGACTGCTTCTTTCAATTCTGTTTTGGATGAATCGAGTGAAAACACGGTTTCACCGGACTACAGCTGGGTAAGAACATCGCATCCCAGCAGGTAACGTGTGAGCAGCCTATGCAGCGCGTTTACGAGGAGAGGCGGAAGGTTATTCGGGTGTTCAGATCTGAAATGGCATGTTGGGTTTCGGGGGTTTGAACCGGTGAGATGACATAGCCATTCTCGTTCGTCTCTCTCGTTATGGTACTCTCCATTAGGAGACTCTGACGTCGAAGGTTAAGACCAGAACTTTTAAAATTGCGAGTTTCCATAAATGGTTTCATTGGTTGTGATAATCTCAGACAGCTCACCCTGCTCATTCCATTATAATCCGAGGATCCCAATATGATGCTGTTCAGACGTTCTTCTGGGACCAGTCTTCGCGCTAAAATCTCCAAGTGACGAGCCCAAAGAATCTACTGAAAGCCAAGGTCGCGTTTTTTTTCGGCATTAACCGCCTATCTGCCACCTATGGATGCGCCACGTTGCTTCGCGACTAACCGGATAACTGGAATGAGATCCTACTGTGAGCGAGATCGGTGGGCATGCCAAGAGTAGGAGTTAATAAAATTCACCCGAGAGAAGCTAAAAGGAAACTCGCTTTCATTTCTGAACGCTCAAACTGAGCTATCCCAAAGTCGCTACATCAACAAGCGATACCGCAAACCAAGTAGCAAAAATGCACTAGCTCATCACCTCTCCTCTCACTACCTACAAATGAAAAGGGCATTTGTAAAAAATATATTTCGAACAGCTGCTAAGTATGCACAGGATGAAAGCAGAATGAAGAATCACTGAAATGGGCCTAGAAACTAGCCATTTCCAATGGCTACGAAAGCGTGGCTTCTCGGGATAACTACAGGGGAAAACCTATGTCCCCATGGGACATTTTTTTGCTGGAATACGCTCTCGTTTACTGTGCGCTTCATTTCCAACGAAATAAGTGCAGCTATAGAACGATGCTTAAAGAGACCCGTCTAAAGAATTTGGTGCCAGTGATTGAAACAGAATCGATTAATCTAGGAAACCAATTAGTTCGTAATCGTTAGTGTGACCGTTTATGCACAACGCAAAATTGCATAAATTGCTTTAAGCGTTGAGAAGTTCACTGGACCAGTTTTGACACAGCCTATTTGATCTTTCGTAGAGGGGCCGATACTCTGGCGAAACAGATAGACCACTGTGTTTGGATAAGTAGACTGCGTGCCAATTCAGCCTTTCGAGGCTTCGAAGAAAGCAAAACAGGTGATACGACGGCTATCGTGAATGAATAGATCCTGCTATAACAAGCTCGTCTTCGCTGATGAAGAAAAGGGTTATTAGTCAATGATGAGGTTAGAAGATTATAGATCTCGAAAAATCCTTTCAAGATCGTTTTGCTCGAAAAGTAGTCAACTATAATCGACATGTACATGAATTGCTGAGTTTACACAAGAATGATGATGAGATCTATTTCGGCTATCATCTCGACCTTTTCGTCTTTATCAGAGCCGATGGTCCGAGCCGATGGTCCACAGTTGTTCGCCTTCTCGATGTGGAGTCTCCGTCGTCATATCGAGACGGATCTTCTACAGTGAAACACCACACGAATGAGGCATGTTCACTCAGCATATTTATCTTTTATACAGGGCAGTTGCTGCTGATATGACTATCCGCTGATTATGATTTGTTTTTCAACGGATAATCTATTCCGTCCATCGCTCCAGTACTAAAAGCCATTGAAGCACTTTATATCGTAGGGGTCGTGCATACTCTTCGTTAGCCTTTCTCGGATGTCCATGTTAACGCCCTCAAATATTTCCCGTTCAGCGTCTCCAAAATGCACATTTCCTAGAATAAGGCCAGTAAGATCAGTAGAAACACCAGTCGCACAATCTAGTTTCTTCTCCATCAGCTCTCGAACGCTTTTTTTCCATGTTAGCCTTAATGATCTTATGATAATTATTAAATGATTCGATCCAAACCATAGCACCTCGTTCAGGATGTAGGCCGATTCCTCGGTAATACTGCCTTTTCCAGAACCGTGGAGATTAGAACTTGTTTGCCCCTTGATAACTCTCCGACAGAAAAAGCCACCATGGAAGCAAACACTTGTTTCAGGAGTTCGAGATGGATACCGCTGAGTAAAGTAAAAGGTTCCTCCTCAGGGCGCCTCTAACAACTGCACTACATGCTCCGGCGCATTATATATACTTGAGTACTTAGATGACCCGTCCTCACTGGTTGTACGGGCCGCAGCATAATTTCCACTTTTCAGAGTTTTACTGGTTTAGCCATTGTGGTTTCTTGGAGTCACAAGCTTAGCACAGCCAAAGTCTACCATAGGTCGCCACCACCACAGGCACTCGCTGCCCTTCTAGAAAGATTTTCCACTATGCATCTAATTTGACAACAAAACAGTGGTGGATCTTGATATTGGTTTACTCTTAGCTGGGCTTTTTGATGGAAGCGCCGGATTCCTTCTCAGCCTGGAAGGCCCTGCTGAGAGATCAATCCTCCCGCTGAACATCTCAGCCCAACATCCAAGAACACCTCCCAGCCACAATGAGGCGACAAACCGTTGGGAAGCCATTTCATTTTAATGAATATATATAAAATTCTAACTTGTTGTAGACGATGGCTACGATGGTGTAATATTTTTCAATTTATCTTTTCTTCTGTTTTTGAACGTCTGCTTTAGTCTTCGATGATAATGATGATGAAAGCGATTTTTCCCCATAAGAGGAAGAAATAGATGTTCTATCTATGTAATAAAAATGGCCCACATATGAGATGATATGGGAATTGCTTCGAATCTCTAGAAAATCTATTCACTGATAAGGCAGGTCTCTTATCATTGGTTTCTGTGTACCAATGAAAGTCTTCACACCAGTGCTAGTCATTTTCGCAAGCAAACTCTTTTCGATCATTTCTGCCATTGACGACAGACTTAACGCTGTACTAGAGAGCCTTCTAAAATCTGATGAAGCGTTTGGTCTGCGTTTCCGATTCTCTGACGACGACAGTAGAGAGCGACATCGATTCGCTGTCGAGGTAGATGCGACCGACTGGTTGACAGTGCAACGTATCGCTCGAAGTTCTGGATTTGTTATTGAGGATAGGGTGAGCTTAGATATATTGGTGATACATAAACTGTAGTATTCAATGCTCCAACAAGGAGCAGATCAACGGATAACCGATAGATGTGCGTTTTTAGCGTCCGTGAGAGAAAAGCAAGCGTTCGCGCATGCCAAAATGAACTATTTGATTTGCTCATGCATTGACTTCAAACCATATTGATTTCCACCTTTTTTCGTTCAACATATATCCAAGCGAAATCGGTGCTATTTTGAAGTAGATTAATGAGTTTTCGAGAAATGCCACTTGATTTCGTAGACAGTTTTGCTACAAAAAAATTTCTATGTGTAGATCGGTATAATTTTACACCGATTGCTAGATGTTTATCAATCTTATCAATCTTATGGGGCGCATGTGGCACAGTGGTCGGAAGCGCTCCGCTACACACACATGGGATCGATCCCCGCAACCGTGGCTCAACCAGCTTTTCATCCTTTCGGGGTCGGCAAATTGGTGCCAGGCTTATCTGGGAGGATAGCAGCACTGGTTCGATACATCAGTAGGCCACCGCGTGTCAATTTAAAGGCCAGATATGCATTCAATCATCTCCTAACGATGCTTAACGAAGTCAAATGCACGGTGCATCCCTCAGGGCTTGACGAACGGCGAGAGCTTTACTCTGTGCTCTTACTCTTTATGTTAATGTTGTTGCCTATCTTTATACAAAAACAACTATTTTGTAATCAAAGCTTTGAAAAGCAGGGACAAACAATGGAAGCTTAAACGGAATAATATTTTCTCTTCGGAAAACTTCTTCGTTAGCATAAATGAAAAAGCGATACTAAAAGAATGGCATGTTACTATATTCTATGAACTTTATTACGGTAAGTTAGACAATCTTTCAAACAATCAATAATTTAATGGAAAAAACTTCTTTAAGTTACAATCGTTCGAAAATGTCTTTATTGCGAGAAAAAGAGGACGACATCAACGAGATACAACTGAAATAGTCGAGGAACTCATCGCGTTGGAAAAGGTTGTTTATTTTTATTATTCCTTATTTATTATTTTTGTTTGAACTGTGTTAAGGGCGCGTGAGGGGCAGTGGTCAGAGGCGCCCTGCGACACACACATGGAATCGATTCCCACGCCTATGGTCGACCAAGCCTTCCATCTCTCCGGGGTGGGCAAATTGGTACTAGACTTGTCTGGGAGGATAGCGGCACTGGTTCGTTACATCGGTAGGCTACTACGAGTCGTTGTAAGGGCCAGATATGCATTCAGTCACCTCTAACAGTGCTGAATGTTGAATGTATGGAGAATCCCTAAGGGATTGATCAACGCCGAGAGCTTTCTCTTTTTTTATCCTTTTTTGCAATATTGTTTACCTTGCCGTCATTTTTCCGTATGTAAAAAAACAAGCAAGAAACGAATATATGTCCGATGTCGCAGGAAAGTACGAGTTCCCAGACTGCTCTTACAAAATCAATGATGGTCAATGACAGCCAAAAAGTCTGCAGTTATTGCCATAGGAAAAATTAAATTTACTTTTCCTCAGTGCGTAATTATTAAAAAGCAAAAGCATAACAAGGAGGAAATAATGGTGATCCACAAAGGATCCAGAGGACGCCATCAAGACAAGCGATAGCGCAATCATTTCCACATTGGTTAACGTGTTCCTGAACGAGTTAGTGTCCCACACATGAAAAAAGCAACTCACCACCGTTGGTAAAAATCTTTATTTGAAGCACCCAATTTAGGGTTAACCACAACAAGCAATAATTCAATAATACGGAAGTAACGTGAAATCATTTACGGTTCTCTTGTGATGGTGATGGTGATGGTGACGGTGGCGGTGTTCCTAAGCAGTTTAATGTTCCTGTGCATGGAAAACAGAAGAGATGGTTTTTTTGAGGACATTAGGATTGTAAACCCATTAATGAGAGGGCGCCGCAGTGAATGTGGTGCTGCTCATCACAAGCCCTAGACCGGGTCGATTCCGCTCCGGGGTCACCAAGGTTCTTAGTCCTTTCTGGTTAAAAAATGGTACCAGACCTGTCTAGGAAAAGGTAACTTTCTGCAATCCAAGTGGCAGCACTATAGTCTGGCTATTCCAGGACCCCAGGGAAAGTCGGCTTGACCAGCATTCAACGAATGTCATAAAGATGACGACAATCCTCAAGCATCTCCTAATTACTCAAAGGACCGACGTTCTGTAAGCCTCGGCATAAATAGCCGATATATTTATTTATATGTTTTTATAAACTGATCTTCTTGAGATGGTGAGAAGTTTGTATAGTTGTCGTTTTTGTTGTTGTTGTCGTTGTTGGTCGATTGCTGACGTTTCGGCGATTTCGCCTTCCTCAAAGCTGTGCTGTTACGGGTGCGATTCTTTTTTCAGCATACTTGGTGTAATCTCCTATGCTTAATGAGATTAGGAACAATTTGGTATTTTAAACTGGCGGCAAAGAAAATTGGTTCCACCCGTAACAGCACGGCTCTGAGGAAGGCGAAATAGCAGAAACGTCAGCCTTCCACCGCCAGCAATGACAACAACAACAGCGACAACGACGGCTATACCAACCTCGCATCAGCTAAGCAAGATCAGTTTATAAGAGCATAATAGAAAAATCCTCAAACAGCCACTGAAGTCACACGTAAAAAGATGAACGACTTTCTTGGGTGATGAATACGAGGAAACAAATTGGCGAGATGTGCCAAATTCGGTACAGTAGGACGCATGGTGTAAAAAAAGCTACCAATGAGCTTGTTGCAATACGGGGGCAAGAAGAAAACATTTACAGTCCTCCTGCACCAGCCATATTTCTGAATAGGTCCCTTCACCTCATGAGGGAAAAGCATGTTCCCATGTCAACTAGATGGGTTTTATGTGATGTTAGCTTGCGCAAACACATCAATAAACCAATTTGTAGTACAAAAAAATAATTGTTTAAAGACATATTGACGAAAATGTGACCCGTACTTGACTCGCACGTCTTCTGATTTTCTTATATACTTTTCACTATCTATACGTTTGTTTATGATAATTATACTACTATACTTTTGTTTTAGACTGTAGTTGCATTTATTTTTATCTACTGATTTTTCTTCTGAAGTTTGGAAAAAAAACCTTTAATTTTGCAAAGGACCCCCATTGTCGATGTCACGACAACTCGTACAGGGATTCGAACTTTCAGATTCGTTGGGCCGAGTATCTAAAGCCGTTGCATCGTGAAAAACGAATCACCTTCATCGATCCGCTCTACGCATCACAACTTCAATCGGTAAGGTGACGACGGTAGTACAGAAAAAAGCGGCGAATCGTCCAAGGAATAGATAAGTTATCTTATTTAGTGGTCAACGTTTCCGAAAATGTCGATAGCAGAAACTTGGGCTCAAGGTCTCAGCGGCAAAGGAGTAACAATAGCCGTGTTGGTAGGCGGTGTTGTTTTCTCCCTTTTATTGTATTCAGCGTTATTTTGCTGAGTTCCGTATTTTGACTTCATATTTAGACATGTAAGATTGTAGACCAGATTACTGACTCAAATGTGGGATGGGCATCCAAGTGTTTTATTACCACTATCTGAGCATCAGAAGAAATCGTTCGACTTTGATCAGTTCATTACAAATACGCAATGTAGCGGACTCAATTTGTAAAATTGGGACCGGGTGCATAGTTGGCCTACCCAAAAACTTGCGGTGGCTTACCGATGTGTCAAGTCAGTGCAGCTATCCTCCTAAACAAGTCTGGTACCGATATGCCTGTAGCTGTCTTTCTAAACAGGTCTAGCACCAACTTGCTAGCCTCGAGGGTGGAAGGCTTGGTGAATCCAAGCGGTGGAGTCGAACGAAAAGCCATACTGCATCGAATCTCTAGGCACTTCAAGTAATTAACAACTGCTATGGTACGAATTACTAACCTTTTGAAAATTGGTTGCTGGTGCTCATTAAAAGATTTAAATCAAAAATAAAGTCTCGATTTTTTACTACATATATGATCCTGCTTCATATAACCACCACACTATGCGAGTCCCTTCTTTCGCCTGTCCTTCAGCCGTCTTATTGACCTATTGGCGAAGTCAGCAATCACGCGTCAACGGGATTGATCTGGCGAGCACAAATCGGCATGAACCCAGTTAAGCTGAAGCTATGGTATAACAAATATATTTCAGCATTTGCTCAGTCTATTACAAGGCTTTGTGAGCCTAGAACGCTACTGTATATGTGGTACGTCTCGATAACTAACGATTTTGATCGATATTTATTTAGGATGATGGTATTGAATCGACTCACGACGATCTTCGAGGCACATTTGATCCGACGGTCTCGTACGATTTTATTAGTAGAAGAGCTGATGTAACACCAAACATGATCGAAACGTTAGCTCAATAGATTCTGTTCTCGTGGTCCGAATCAGAGATTTTATTATCATGTCATTCATCAAAACGACAAATTTAGTCACTTCTTTAAGCGATTTCACAGTTTAAACATTAACGGTGCAGTGAATTGCGACAAAGAGTTATCGCGAAGACAATAATGTCTTCAGTTCGATCTCTGATTTTGAGGAAACTCAGCTTTGTCTCAGCTGAGCATTGCGGTAATTCATTGCATCAACGATTGTTGGAGATGAATAAAGATCGATGAGAATGAAGAATGAATATGAAAATGAGGGTGAAAAAGGGAGTGTGAGAGAAAGAGAACTCGTAGATGATGTTCTTCCAGGGTTCGTTTTAATAGGTTTGTTAGACACTTCGACTTTTCCTCTTCTTCTCTACTTGTCCACGTTCATTCTTAATAGTAAAATAAAGTATAATGCAGATGGAATATATTAGGTAAATCCACAGTAAATCATTGTATAAACTGATTGCTGTGGTAATTTCTTTTCTCATAATTTTTCAAAACAAGGTCTAAATATTGTAGGAAAGACTGTTTCTAGGACAATTTGAATGAAGTATACCATTCCACAATCCCTATGTGTATGTGCTTTGCGTTTTCCTATGTGTCGGTGCGTGCGTTCGTGCGTGCGTGCGTGTGTGTATGTGTATGCATCTGCGGTCGGCATCTGCCTCCATCCGTGTATAACATTTACTTTACTAGTTCACCCTTTTTTTAAACGGCTACCGTAGTAATATCTTTTTAAAATTTTATGCCTCAATTTATAACTGAATAAATTCGTTTGAAATATATAAGAGAAACAACTCAGGCACGGCACCAGGTGTGCTGGAATTATCTCTATGACTGCTAACAACTCAAGGTGCGGTGTCGGTATCGCCTATAATTCACGAATGGGAGGTAAGGGGTTTTTCTGAATAACTGAGGAAATGTCTGGTTCATTGTGCTGACCTTTCTTACGTTTTCCATCCACATGCATATTTTTTTAACAACTTTTTCTTAGGGCTAGTGGTTCTCAAAAAGGATCAATACCTGAACGATGCGATTGAGGGTGATGCTCTAGCATATAAGTGAGGAAGCATTACTGAGCTATGTTCTTATTATAAATAACAAAATTTATTATTCTGTGCTATTCTGTGACTCTGTTAAACACGAAGGGGTCATCACTAAAGTCACCATTTGTCCTCGTCCAATGTCAGCGTTGTTTCATCGCTTTTCGTATGGGACTCGTTCTTTTTACTGCTTTGCTTAACGAATAGCCATAGGTACCCACCTCATTGGCTCAGGCATAGCATAGCTTTATTCATAGGAGGGCTTTGCGGTGGATATGATGCCGAAATTCTTTTCAATTTCGGTGAACCTGGTGAGAGAGTGAACCCCACCTCTACATCGCAGTTGGACACCTAGGAAAACACCTCACAAGCACGATAAGGAAAAAAAACCATGTAGTCTGGGCATTGATCAAATAGTTCTCGATATTCTTGTTGAACAAACACGAGGTGGGAAGATGACGAGGTGTTGTTCCTCAGTGGAAGTTTTTAAACAGCATACATTTACTTCCATAAAAACACAATACAATACAACGCTAGCTGACGTTTCGGCAGTATCGCCTTCTTCAGAGCCGCTTTTTTGTGACTTCCAATGAGGAAGTTTAGAACAGCTGATTATAGTCGCATATGGTTGACGACTCTCTGGTACCAATTTTCCGACTCCGGAGTGATGGAAGGCTTGCTGGGCCACGGGCTCAAGGATCAATTCCCTCCCTATGCCATTTACTGGCCATTCTTTTTTCATAGGAGGGTATAATGTGAGATATAACCACAGTAATGCTGAGATATCTGCAAAACTCCGGTTTTTCCCAGTACTTATAATCACTTCAATCGTATAACTTTATTTTGTACAACCTCTACACATGAAAATCAGTAAAATCGGAGAAGAGTAATGTCTTCGACATAGAAATATACTATAGGAGAGCTTTGCACATTTCCTACGAACGGAGACGAATAGCAATGAGCACAAAAAGGCTGACAGATAACGTTAGTTCTACACGAATGCCTCCTACCTTTAACAGAACTGACATCATCATAATTATGAAAGAGTGGGGTCATTGCTCACTTTCTGTGTTAACATTCTCGTTCCATAACTACATTTGGAGTTTCTTCTTCTCATAAAAAATAATTTTGCAACAACTGCACGATAAACTTGTTTTTTTTAAAGGATTAACGATATCGATATCTATTCTGTAAGCTGGGGACCAGCAGACGACGGCCGTACTGCCGAACTACCAGGACCGCTGGCGCAAAAAGCGTTAGAGAACGGTGTGATGCATGTAAGTCCAGATACTCTTCCATGAATCACCTTCTTTCCTTTTTTCTATTTTTTCACAAACTCCATTACTTTATGGGTTCTAGAAAATGTTGGAATGCTCTGACAAACAATTCTGCTCATGATATTTTGAAAATTTTCTGAGTGATTCACAATGAGTCGACATAGTATGTCTTTTCCAAATAGAAGAAGCATGGTTGTACATTTTGCTTATTTGTGTAAAATCCTGGAAGTTTAGAAAAAAATAGTTTTCTTCAAATGTTTTCCTTCTGTAACGGTTCAATGTGTCAAAATGGTCAACGATTACTAGTTCAGTTGGGAATCCATAGGAGACGGTAGAATTCCATGAACCTGTAAGTTGTTAATTGTAAGAATGACGTAGAAGTGGAAGCCGATGAGCACCACCTCAAGCACAATGAGTTTGTATTTCGTGAATTCAATGAACCATCAGACATCATTGGTTGAATAAGAGCTTTAATAACAGGTTACTTTCTTAGACAGGAAATGTTGCATTATAAGGGTTAAGCTACAGTGGCAAATTGCTATCATTATGACTTCCACTAGGGCGCGGATAGCACAGTGGTAGCGATGTTCGTTATCACGAGCATGATGTGAATTCGGTTCTGCTCAAAGCCAACCCAGCCTCTCATCCCTCCGAGGTCGGAAAACTGCTACCTGTCTGGGAAAAAAATCACCGTCCGCAATGAAGTTGGGAATGCTACAGCCTGGTTCTCTCAGGACTCCAGAGAGAATCGACTCGACCAGCATTTTACGACATTCAAGATGAAATCAAAATCCTCAAGCAGCAACCGAAGCCACACGTAAAAGTTAGCGGATCTTCGGGGAAATGAATGTGAGGAAACAATCGAATGTGAGAAGTACTGGGATCTGCACAGTGCAAGTAAAGACGGGTCATATAAAAAAAATTAACTCCCACTTGCTGAATTTCATAATTCAAGGGTCGCCGCGGTCTCGGATCTATCTTTGTATGGGCAAGTGGTAACGGTGGTCTGGAAGACGACGATTGTGCTATGGATGGTTATGCGAGCAATATGAATACGGTAAGATTCAAGTGAAAAGTTTTTGAGCATTTTCATAGTATGCGAGTCATCAAAGCTTTGCTACGATAGGGCACGCATTGTGTAGTGGCTAGAGTTACCATTCAATACCAGTGTGAACGTTGGCTTGACGCTTTGCAAAAGGAAACCACAAACCTTCTGCGTGGGCATGCGGTGTAAATCAATGTGTACGACAAATATGAATTCAACCATCTTTGAGATTCTACTTTTTGAATCGAATGTATTGCTCGTGACTAAAGCATTAATCAACGCTGATCGTTCTATCCCTTACCTTTTTGCTTATACTCGATACTACTGTTTAGAAAAACAGGCTCTACGAAAACTGGAACTGCTTTGTCGCAAGAATAAGGTCTATTCAATTCAGATCGTCATCGGAGTGGCAACGTCATCTGGTTTGTCACCGTGGTACGCAGAAGAATGCAGTGCGATCATAGCATCCATCAGTGAGAGTTCGAGCGGAATGGTTTCTATCACTGTTCACATTTTAATATGTATCCTTGCCGTAGTGCTATCTTTATGTCAGATCTCAAGATACAGCAAAGACCAAAAATCCAACGTGACAGATTTAAAATAACACCAGTAGGAAGAAATTAGGTGAATTGCCGTTCTCTTGGTTCATTGATAGGTTTATACGAAGTTGTTACAATTTTTTTTACTGTGTCTAACGTTTCGTCACCTTTGCCTTATACAGAATCGCGGTGATTCGAGTGGAGTGTCCACGTCAGTTGCTTCCGCTTGCGATGTGGGTCTTTGCGGACATCACATAGAATCGAATCGAATGAAGTGTACTACTGCATGAAAAAAGTCCTGTGATGCATCACCATCCTTTGATGTAGCTCTTTAGTTCTTCTATAACAAATCGCAAAAAAAAGCTGCTGTAGAGACTTGGCTCGAATTATGCCGCGCTGAAGAAGGCGAGGGCACACGACGGCGGTTTATACCAGCATCGTGTAAGCTTTTCGATAAGCGAAAAGATTGATTAATCAGTCAAAGTTAGCTGAAAGTTGGTATTGAAAACACGAAGTAATACTATTAGTGCGAAATCAATTAAGTTGATTGTTGATTAAGTTGACTTCAAGGTAACTACCGATGTTGACAACAAGTGCGCTTCAATTAGTGGATCATCTGCGGCTGCGTCATTTGCAGCCGCTATACTGGCACTTGCCTTGGAAGCAAAGTGAGTACGTGACATCAATAATGGCTTTCGATCTTTAGTATGCGGTCGTTTCTGAAACTCCATGTGGATTCATTTTGGAACAATTTCACTCTATTTAGCCCATCACTAACTCAAAGAGATGTCCAACATCTCATTGTGCATACTAGCGACAGTAGCCAACTTATGGCCGTCTCTCCTGAACACTGGATCATCAACGGAGCAGGTTGTTGAACAGTTTTCCCTTAAAACTTATTTGTTTAATTTGCGAGAACCACTTTTTGGCGATTGTTCTACAAAACGGCACGAACCATGGGGCTCTTTTATAGGGAAATCTCATACAGGTTAGTCGCTAGGTAACGTAGCGCGTCTCCAGGTGGAGGATAGGAGGTTAAACAGCCTAAAAAAAAACTTTTCTTCCGTGAGATGCAGATAGTATAAATGCTAATAAATTCTACAATATCAACGTAGTGTTTGCTTATCGAAGAAAGACAGTGGATTACTACTCTGTTAACATCAATATCCATGTCCTTCTGTTCTCGTATGAAATAACGGAGGATGGATATGTCGTTTCACCAACTTTCTTTTATGAAATCCGACATGTTATTTTGTCTGTGAAAGATTGAACAACACTTTGTTTAAACAGGATAAGATCTGAACACCTAAAGAACCTTCCGCCAGTCCTCATGAACACACCGGCCCCGCCGTTCACACGTTGCCAGTCTGAATGCAAGGTCCCGACTCAGTGGAAAACCAGTAAGACCGTGCCAATGTTCAAGAAGGGTGACCTCCACTATATCGGCAAATGTCGCCCAATCCGCTTGTTATCTGTCGTCTACACACTTTTCACTCGAGTTATCCTAAACAGGATTGGTAGAACACTAGATGGAGGACAGCCATGTTAGCAAGCAGGGTTTTGAAAATGATTTAGTACGATTCACCACATCCACACAGTAACAAGACTCATTGAAGTATCGCAAGAGTATAAAAGAGCGCCCCGTCCCACTTTCATCGATTTACAGAAGGCCTTTGATTCAACTGAGACAGAAGCACCTTGTTAGACAAGGAGTCCCTACTCAGTACATGAAGATTCTTCGTAAGCTGTACAAAAGTTTCCCAACGAAGATATCACCATTCTATAACGATATCGCTGATGTCAAAAGAGGGGTTAGACAAGGCGAAACCATCGCCAGGATTATTTACCGCTACTGCCACCCTCCAGAACGTTATGCGAACATTGGAGTGGGATAATATGGGAGTGAAAATCGACGGTCGGCAGTTACACCATCTTCGTTTTGCCGATGACATTGTCCTCATAACACCAAACATTAGCCAGGCGGAACGTAAGCTTGACGACTTTGATAGACTGTGGAAAGATTGGTCTTCGACTAAATCTTACAAAAACGATATTCATGAAGAACGGATTGGTTTCGCATGCCACATTCACGCTCAACGGAACGTATATCTTTGAATGCTCCAATTATATCTATCTAGGTCGGTAAATGAATATGATGAATGACCTAGCTTCAGTGCTGAGCACAAGGAAACGAGCGCTGTGGGGAGTTTGCAAGAGGATCGAGGGTGTAGTGAAGAGAACAAAGAGCACCCGACTCCGTGCCCAGCTTTTCGACTCAGCGGTGCTTACTGCGCTAACGTATGTGTCAAAAGCATGGTCGCTGCCTAAACAGGATAAAAAATCGCTCAGCGTTATTGAACGCGCTGTCGGAAGTACGATGTTACAAGTCTCCTTTACCACGCAATTAAGAAAGGGGATCCGATCTGATCCAAATCGCAGCTACTTAGGTACTTGGATGGTCTGTCTTCACTGCTTTCCGGAGTTTTCCTGGTCTAGCCACTGTGGTTTCCTGGAGTCTCGAGGTCAGCCTGGCCAAAATCTGCCCCAGGTCGTCACTACCACAGGTAGTCATAGTCACAGACCTTTGTGGATCAGAGGGAGATTTTCCACCATGCGATTAGTTTCATACTAGGATAGTGGTGGAACCTGGTATTGGTATTGGTTTACTCTTAGCTAAGCTTCCTGATGGAAATGGCGAATTTCTTCTTGGTCTGGGAAACCTTGCCAGGGGGTGAATCACCCCGCATAAGATAGCAGACTGACACCCAAGAACATCTTCCAGTCACGATAAGGAGGTAAACCATTGGGAGCCCGATCTAACTCAACTATCAAAACTCGAAGACGTCATTCTGTACTCCGAGCTGTCGAAAATAACTCTTAATGCGTTTGAACGATAACCGATGGGCAACAGCACTCAGCGGCTGGATTTCTTAGGATGATAAACCTACTAAAAAACCCAAACTACTGCATGAAGACCACTGGCCCTATGGTTAAAGTTTTTCAGAAAAACCCTAGAAAAAAAGATGTGATACTCAGAATGTTTTTGGAGCGAGCGAGATCCACTAGGATACTCTTTCACACCACACAAAAAAATGGAAGGTTCACTAGCGCCCGCTGAAGTCACTCGACGATCAACAGTATGAGAGGTGGTACAGGTGAGAGGACCAAGGCGAAACGAAATTCGTTGCTTACGAGAGGTTGTAGTGAGCTTTTCCGAAAAAGGGGTTGTGGACCCATTTGTGGTACAATCTAATGACGTTAGAAAACTATATATAGAATCAAACTCTAGACCTGTTAGTATCAAGGTTTAATTTGTTGGGTGATCATCGTATTGAAAGAAAGTGAATCAGTAGATAGTGAACCTCCATCTGATCCAAAAGTGTCGGCGAACTGTTAACGAGTTCAGAACACCCATAGAACATTGATTTCAATACGCTAAGAAAAAATACTTACCTAACCAGTAAAATAGTACCACTTAAATAGAAACTGCGCTCGGATTCTCGGAATTCGTAAAACCGGTCATTTAAGTAATATTAAGGCTATCCATTATTCGGCAATCAGAAAAGTTATGTGCCAAAAAAAGTGAGGAGAAACAGAAGTACAAAGATAGCACGCATCAAAAAGGTGTAGGATTTCTGTGATTCTTTCTTTTCTGCGCTTCAACTTTATGTCGATTTACTTTCAGTTGAAGTGATAGCGAATATTATACATAGCACCATGATGCCTGCAAACACCGAGTGTCACAGTAGGGCTCTGAAGTATAGAGATTGCCTTTCAACAGGTTGCCAGTTTCTGATATCGGTATTTTACAGCGGCACCAAAGAATTAAGAAACAACATTTAGGCTTTTTTTATAGCATGTAGAACATTCATGGTATTTCTATCCCACTGAGAAAGAGATAACCGCCAACATTCCACATTCCTACGGATCCTATTCTTCCGAAGAATTTTGGAATTATTCGGCATTGAAGTTAGGTATTCTTAGGTGACAGAGAAGGAGATAGATGACGTGGATTGTTACCTTGTATCTGCAATGATACGTAAGTGGAGTTAGAAGTTGGGTGCCTGAAGAGCAGAGGATAAAGGATGATCAGCGTGAAGGGCAATTACTAGCCTAGTCTATAGGTTCTGCTTACATATAGTCGTATTAATGCAAATAATGAGTGGGTGTTTCCATAGGTATCAAAATCCTATGCAGAAGTGTCTAGCAGATATATAGGAGAGGGTTATTAATTGTTCTGAGAGAAGCATATCGATCTGATCCACATGTATTCCAAAAACCTTCGTGAAGTACACCGTGAATGTACCCACTACTTCTGGACTAGTCCAAAACACACATCTTAAAGTAATCAGAGTAAAATGGAAGAATTTAGGACGCTCGTTCTCAAGACGTTTTGGCTTTGGTGTTCTCAACCCTCTTCGACTCACCACTTCTGCCACACAGTGGAAATCCGTACCAGTTCTTACCAGATGTAGCAGAAAACTGCATATTGTCAATGGGTACGTCTAACGTACATCGTTTTTACAGGGATTTTCGAAAATTTCTAATTACAGATTTCCATTTCGAATCTATTTTTCTATTTTTTGGATTTCTTCAGGTCTTGTCATTTCCTGATATCATAAAAAAAAATCTAGTGACGCTTAACCAAATGACGGGCCGAGTTTCACTCTTCAAGTATTTTCTTGATAAAGACTAGGATAAAGGGTAAAGAATATGTTCAAAAGCTATTTTAACAAATTCCCTCAATCTTCCTTCCTGATTCTTTTTTCTGCTCTGCTCTATTCTTTTCTGAATCTTTAGTCTTTTTTATGCTTTCTTCTACTACTATTCGTTATGCAATTTTTCTATTCTACACTCCAATTTCTAGAGCAGATTCAGAAGAAAATTTAATATTCTGGCAATTAGTGCAGGGCAAAAAGGCAGCACCATTTCGTATACGCTGGTCATCTTGTTGTCTGTGCTTCGCTAGTTCTCTTCTTCTGAGAACAGGAAAACTATGCTACGTACGAACGGTCTCTACATCGTTCTCGTTCAATCTTTATTTACAGTTAGTCTTTTCACTCATTATTCTAATGTAAGGCAGTCAGTGAAACAGTTGGAGACAAACGTAAGCAACTGTTTATTTCATCTTAGGCCTACGTGGATTCAGAGTAATAGTATTCTGTTTCTGCCAAGCAAGATTAGATAAGTCCTTCCATATATACATAATTTTATCTATATAGATAGTCTATACCTATACTTATATCAACAGAGATTATGAAGACCCATATCGGAAGAATGTACAACTGTGGATAATCGACTAGAATAATCGCAACTCTGAAGATGGAGAAGGCGCCGAAACGCAAGATACGAAAAAGATTTAGTAACAATCCATGAACACAGTAAAATTACTAAGCATTGATTTTTTGGGTTAAATAAAAGGTCGCTCTGGAAAAAATGCCAATGTGGTTGCGAGAGGATTGCGTAGTGCAGTAGTTGGAGACAGCCTGCGGTGTTCACATAGTCATTGGTTCCATTCCACCGTCACCTTAACAAGCTCTCATCATTCAGAAGTCGGGCATTTCGTACCATAGTTTTTTTGGAAAGTAGAAAGCATTGACTTAATATATTTGTGAGCCTCCTAGAAGCCACTGTGCAGGGTGAATATGAATTCAATCGCCTCTGCCTTGCATGAAGTACGATGCATGGTGTATTCCTATAATTTTGTCGGTGCTAAACGTTTCATACACTTATCCATGACAGAACAATGAATTGATACGGAAGCACACCGTTGGAATGTCTTTAAAGGGTTGTTCTTTATCACTGTTTTAGGAAAACCCGATAAGCTATTCAAGATTGTCCAACCAGCATAGTGATAGTCTCATAACTGCTTTGTGACAATGAAGCATAAACAATAAAGCTCTCGGCGTTGATCATTCCCTGAGAGATGTGCCATGCTTCTGACAAAATCGAACATCGTAACGATCCGATGATTAAATGCACATTTGGCTTGTACAATGCCTTGCAGTTGTTTACCGATGTATTAATCTGTGTTTTTACTATTCCAAACACATGCGACACCAATACGCAGGAGGGACGGAAGGGTTTCTAACCTCAGCGGAGGATTGAAAAAGTTCAAAAGCAGATAGCGGTGAATGTCTGACACCAAACAAACGAGTAATGCTGTTCGTTGTCCTTGACCAAGCATAGCCAGCCTGTGTATCGGTTCGCCAGTGGAATAAAATAGTATCTGGTCAGATTTGTCCTCTGTCCACCAACTGTAGGTGGAATGCTCAACGATCCTAGTTGGTCACGCCGCGACACTTTTACTCGCATAATCATTTATGCCGCAGTGCATCTCATACTCGGGTAATCAAGCCTTTATAAGCAATACAATAACACAACAAACACAAATGGAGTTGATAAGTATGTGTACAATACACAGTTGCGTGATGAGGCAGGTGTGGCATACTTAAGGAGATATGTTACACAACACACGGAGGCCGCTGCAGTAGCCTTGTGATAGTTTTGAGAGCAAAGTGATGCATAAGAGGTTACCTAGAGATGAGAGAGCAACTTAACCGCAAGTTGGGGGAGTAATGTGACGTATGTGTGGCGGTGAATACAACAGCGCCGGTAGAAGAGATTGGCACATTAGAAGGCACATGTAAACTTGTGAAAGTATAAAACTCTAATAACCATAAGACGAGAAGGAATAGGAGAGTGTCGTAGACTTCCGATGCTCTTACAAGGTCATATATTTAGTTGACATGATGACAGATACAACAAGTGGACGTGAATGGCATTGCTATGGGGCGTGACTTACTTAACACTTAACAAAAAAGTAGCTCTGTCCTCTAATAGCTGCGCGAACTGTTGGATAAAGAAGAAGATATGATTGGTTAAATGAGTGGTGATGTGAAGTAGCATTGCTTAGGTTACTAACAGAAGACGATTGTATGGTAATGATGTGAGCTACAGCAATGAGTGCGAGGATTACAATGGTGGAATGCTCAACGATCCTAATTGGTCACGCGGCTTGTACAATGCCTTGCAGTTGTTCACCGATGTATTAATCTGTGCACGTACGCGAACCTATTACATCAGGAATACTTACTTGGATACTTAGATAGCCCGTCTTCACTGGTTGTGCGGGCAGCAGCATAATTTGCATTCTCCGGAGATTCGCTGGTTTAGTTTTTAGGCGGTTTCCTGGACTCCAGAAGACAACCTGGCCAAAGTCTGCTCAAGGTCGCCACCACCACAGGTCGTCACAGCCCATGTAAATCAAGGAGATTTGCCACCATCCGACTGATGTGGTACCAAGATAGTGGCGGGTCTTGGTATTGGTTTACTCTTAGCTGGACTGCCTTATAGAAGCGCCGGACTCCTTCTCAGTTTGCGAGACCCTGTAGGAAAATGAATCTTCCCGCCGTACGTCGCAGCCCGTCATCCAGGAATATCTCTCATCCAAGATGAGGCGGTAAGCCGTTGGAACGATCAGGAATACTAAGTTTTCAAAATTTTTTTATACTTGCGGGAAGACTTGTAGATGTCAGGCCCTATTTTACCTTATTTTATTTTATGAATAAATTTTTTAAATTTATTTTTTGGCTTATTTACCTCTTCCTCATAATTATAATAAAGTTTCATTATGTTTACTGCGATGTTTTGAAACTACTTCTTCCACTCTTGCATCTTGTTGTGCTTTTGTGCAATTCTTTTCGCTTTCTCGAGAATTTTATGCTGAAATTATGTGCTTTTGAGACATACTGAATTTCATTCCACAAGTATGTAATCCATGTGCAGACGTTCCTTGCAGGACCTTTACTGCTTCCGCTCCACTACTCGTCGATTTACCATTTAACGGCTGCAGCGGTACGTCTGGAGAGGTGAATTGGATAGAACGGCTGCAACTGGACGTTTCTTTGGCACATCCACGACGAGGACTCATTTCGCTTTTACTTAGCAGTCCATTTGGTTTGTTTATGGACACAACAAATACAAAATAGTTAAAGAAAAGTGACCTAACGTTCTAGTAAGCTCCACTTCTCAGATGCTTGTGGAATGTTAAAATTTTGCAGAAACGCTTAAATTTCCTTAAGAAACACGGAAAATACCGAGGCTTTGGTAATCGTGTTGCAGCATAACAATATTCGTTGCACTATCCTTTGATGGTTTGCCGTCTCGTCATAGAAAGCGGGTGTTATCCGGTGTCCGTCAAACTCGGTGTTACAATAATAGGCCGTTTCCTTGGGAGGGTTTTTTACCTGAAAATGTGTTCGATATTTGTCTAAGTTGAACCACGAACAAATCTTTGCTGGTGATTGACATTATCTTAGGAGAAGGCTAGAGGTAGGATCGGAATTTGGCCTGTAATCCAAAACGAACATATCCGACTGCATATGCTGACGACATAAAAAAATCTAGCAAGGCTATTTAGGAATGCCAGCAAATAAAAACTTACCTAACCACTGAAACATTACTCATTTTCTAGATGTGCTGACGTTCACAGCTTTTGTGAGGATAAGCAGCCTAAGCAAGATCAAATCTAAACTCATTTTCAATGAATACATGCAATATAAAGAAAATCCATAGAGATTTGAGCTTAACGAAAACTTCTAAAAATTGAACGAATTTTCAGAAATTTTTGTGAGATGCACTTTCATTGATCAATTAGGTCTTTTCTCCCAGACCAATAGGGAGAACTTGTTCATAACTATTGATTAACTCCCCCATTAATCGAGGAAGTATAAAATGTACTGGCGTGGCAAACTCACGAACCTTGTGTGCTCAGTTTGGATTCGTTTTACTCTCGTTTGTATAATTATCCAAGTTTGAAGATGATGTCGCATATCCGAGTGGAGTGGTTTAATCCAGGTAATGGGTAATGATTGCTCATGGCGGATTAAAAGGTTTTAACGGAAGTACTAGGAGGGCTGAACAGCAGAACGACAAGTTACCAGCATCTGACTGCAAGGAAACAGCTTACTGCATCCTGCTCTTTTAATGACGCCAATTTCGAGACATTAAGCAAAGCTGTTTCAACTCATAAAAATAATCCAAACTAAGCACATGAAGTTCGTGAGGCTGACACTCTAGTACATTTTAGACTTCTTCGATCAATTGGGAACTTATCAGGTGACGTTAAAGAAA
The DNA here is from genome assembly GCA_900624975.1 of Angiostrongylus costaricensis. Classification (NCBI taxonomy): domain Eukaryota; kingdom Metazoa; phylum Nematoda; class Chromadorea; order Rhabditida; family Metastrongylidae; genus Angiostrongylus; species Angiostrongylus costaricensis. The sequence continues at coordinate 1,641 of UYYA01004071.1, read as the reverse complement.
TACGTGGTGTTGACTAACTATCTTGATATCTAGAACTATCTAGAACTGATAGTTAATTAAGAGAGCTATGTGGCTTTTTTGATTCCCACGATATTTAAGGAACAGCTGTCGAATTATTGCACACAAGACGAAATGACGACTCGCCTGATGGTCTTCTAGAGTGGCCGTTCGTTAGTGTAGCACAATGGTCTGAGAATCCACGTGGTATTTGGAAAATCGAAGCACGCACAGCGGTCAGTGTGAGGACTGTTTTCTATCGATTAAGTAGGATTAAAGAGATGACTGAGAGAGAGGTAAATCTAGGACCTCGGTTGGTGCGAGAGACAGCACATGAGTCCCTGGTAAAGGCAACCACTGGTTCGAACCCTAACTAAGGCTCCGAGTTTTGCTCATATCTTAGCATTTCTGTGGTTGTATTTCGCATACTACTCTATCGTAGAAAAGGAAATAGACAGTAGATGAAAGTTGACCATTTCTTTCTACAATTTTGAGCTGTTTTTTCTTATAGAAGCACAGAGATTTGGACGGCGTAGGTTTTCTGAAGATGATCACGTTGACAGTACATGGAACTCGAGAAGATCCATTGAAAGAGAATGCTTTTGTACGCTTAAAATAAAGTGTTATTCGTTTTTTTCACTTCAAAACATATCCGTGTGCTTTACAAACAGTATCGTCACTAATTTTTTGACAGATTCAATTTGATTGACTGAATGAGCCTAAGTGACCGGATTCACATCTTGCCTAACCCAACGCCACTCTTTTAGGGCCACATATATTTAAGGAACAGATTAGGAACTATGGAAGGATTTAGCTTAATAATTAAACCCATAAATATGGGAACTCACTTTGAACATGTGTACGATTTCTTTAAATGAGTTGTAAAATCCTGATTTTCACTCCTTCTCCTGGAAGTATAGAACTGCGAACACAAACGTAGTTCTAACCAAAGACGCACTTAATGAAGAAATTCAACACCCCACGACCGTTCAGTAAAAATCTGATCGAAATCTTGTCAAGCACCGTCTCCAACTCGTTACTAGAATGATATACAACGTATATCAACTATATTGCATACCAGTTGAGCTACTAACTAACGTGTGAAAGAGATTCAAAGAAAGTACCTTAAAACGACGTGTGATTCCGATAACTTCAGGTGAGATCTTGGGTGTCGTAATAAGAAGTGAAATAGTGAACCCGACTCTCGTCAGAACTGGTGATGATTTCTCAATCAATAAAACATTTTGATTCTTCGTATTTTTGTTGAGCAAACGCGAGGTGTTATTATTCTTTATTCACAAATGAGCTGACGTTTCGGCGGATTTCGCCTTCCTCAGAGCCTGGAAAGGTCAAGTTGACAGCAATCTACTTGGCCAGACGCCTCCATAACCAAACAAAGAAACTCTAAACCAAGATTTCAATCACATTGAACACAGCTTTGCACACTCACCGCTTTCTATGAGGTCTCCACTAAGTATGTCACGTAGAGACCAACCGCACAGAAATCACATGGAAGTATAATGTACCCCACTCATCAGAATAGCAGTCTTATATACTGCCCTACATCACGCGTGATAATGAGGCATTCTTCCCTGCGGCTCATTTTCGGATTTCTGGAATTAATCCAGAGTGCCTCGAGAGTTT